>JABFPN010003695.1:0-17252 GCA_022817305.1 Leptoteleia sp. ZL-2020
GAGGACACTATTTTCCACAAAGTGTCGCGCTTATTCGGACAGTTATTATGAAATATAATATCAAATACCGAACAAATTCAAGTATTACACAAAGTGTAATTTTACAATTGACTGAGAAAGAAAGAAAGAAAGAAAGAAAAAAAAAGACCTGCTAAAAGTATTATTTTTTTCGCAGCACAGCGCAGAACCGATGCAAGTTACGAAATCGATTTGTGGTTGAGCAGAAAATTAAGTACCCACGCCGGAATGGGCAAAACTTATGGAGATGGATTCAGCGAGCTTCCCAATGTGTCTCTAGACGGGGAGAATGTACTTTATCCTTCCTTTTTCGCAATTTTACGAGTACAAAACTTGGCCCCCTTTGTTTCACTAGTACCCGCAACATTTTTTATTGGTATTGTATAAATAATTAATTACTTATATCTATAAATATTATTTATAAATAATTAGTCATTTATATATTAATGTTCCAATACGTTCATTGACAGACCTAATTGTATTAAATATTTAAAAAAAATATGCAACACAGGGATACAATTTGAAATACATTCCTTAATTTCAACGCCTCTTAAATGCATTAAAATACAATGATAAGCATTAAATTAATCCCTTTGAAATTATTTAATAAACTTTAAAATGTGCTAGAAATCCTAAAATTGACTTTAAACTGCTCTAAAAAAACGTTTAATGGCTTGTAATATGTTTAAATCCGTTTGCAACGCGCTATTCCAATACCATAATTGATCAAACATCTCAACTGTTTCAAAACAATTCAACTAGTGCAACAATTTCAACCGCTCAAAAATGTTTCAAATTTCATCAATGATCAAACGTGTTCTAATGAGCGCACAATAACAGGCATATTAAATGTTACAACTTTTCACTTGAAAAATAATTCCACTCTTGTGAACATATTCACTTGACGCAACCCCATGCCTTGCTTATTAAGCTAAATTAATATATTCTAGTTTCAATTTCATATAACAGAAAAAAAAAATAACTCACATTTCAGTTAATTTTTTTAAATAATCAAGATTTAAATAATGGTTGAAATAAAAAGTTCATTCTACATATAAATATCAATTTAAATATATAATATATATTTTATATTTAAATTTTTATTTATAATCAATATTATTAGTCCTTTTATTGTTAATATTATATATATATTTAATAAAGTAAAATAAAATATATATAAAGAATATATAATAAATATAAAAGAAATAAAATAATTAATAAATATATATATATTTATGTATATAACATGTATATAAAAAAACAATGAAAATGATAAACTCTTCCACCTTGCAGCAATATATAAAATTAATAAAAAAACAAGTACACTGAAAAAGCAATAATACAATTAACATAACCTTAATCATGTTAAATAGAATCAGTGGATACATTTTAATAATGCTTATCATCAAATTATACATAATAACCATATTTTTAGGCCATTTTCACATCTCAAAGGAAGGAAAAAAGACAGTTTTATGTTAACTTTTCAATTACTTTTATGACTACACGGGTACATTTGTGATGCACAATTCAATGTTGGTGAAAATATAATGAAAAAAAAGAATAAAAAGGACTAACCTTTTGCAACCGATGCAGTATCCCTTGCAAACTACGCAACAGAATCCATTATGGCCGTCCATCACCGTTTTTTCGTTCGCGCTCGACAACATTCGTAAATGCGTATAATTTGCTAATTTATGTCCGATCACGCACATTATGCCACGGGCAGTGAAAAATAAGTAAAAATAAATGTAATCATACGTTCACAATGTTAAAAGATGATGCTTTGCGGCCGAGATAAGTAAAAAAAAGATGCGTGAAAAAGAACATTGGACGAAAACCCGACGTATTACGCGACTTTACGCGACTTCACTTTGTGTCCGTGTTCCAGCGTTGGCGGGAAGGGAAGCCACGAGAAACGACTCATCTAAGTAATAAGGCGCCAACAGTAGATGGCGGGTTAAACGTTTGGCGGACAATTCAAATTAAGGCAATTTTGTTAATCGGTAATCGGTGGCTAAAAACATCCCACTATGTTTCATACTTCACTACAGATTAATATTTTCAATTTATTACAAATTTCTTGTACAAAATGTATTAATTTTATATGAAATAAAATATTATTAATATAAGTAAAATTAAAATTAGTTTAAATATAACGGCTGTTATTTAACTTACACGATAAATAATGTAAATATTTGTTAAGCAAAAAATACATATATAACTATTTGCAAGTCCGTCTTAAAATATTATTCAATACTTGAGAAATATAAGAAAATAATTACAGTACTTTCGAATCAAATTATTTTAATTTTTTTATAATCATTATAAAATTGTTGTGCAATTGCAAAAGCTTTAGAATGTCACAAATAATAACTCTATAATAGGACTTGAAAAATATAAATGTAAATACATACGCATATATAAAAGTAAATAAACATGACGACCAATACCAAAATCGCAATAAGAAAATGTAAAATGTATGCGTCTCAAGAGTCATTGTATTTTGAAAATGTAATATAATGTCAATTGACATTCCATGTATTTGACCAATCATTGAAACTTGAAAACGTCATAAAAAATAATTCACTAATAGCACTTGAAAATAGTACCTTAGCAACTTGATAGATAATACTTGAATAGCGATTTTTATATCCAAAAATTGGGAGGAAAAATGTCTACTAGCAGTAAAATAGGCTTCTTTCAAGCTTGATCAGATAATAATTTTATTCAACCAAATGTGAATTGACAAATATTTCTTCTTTCACACTTAAAATTGATGGCAATGATCAATGTTATTTACAGTATTTGTTATCATTATATAATTATTTAAAAAAAAAAAAAAAAAAAAAAAAAAAGAGAAGAAACGATTTGCACCTCTTCCTTGGTTCTGTATTTACAAAATACTCTAAATCCAACACCGGCATCTCAAAATATTTCATCTGTATAAACTATGTAGACAGGATCAAAAATGATTACAACGTGAATGGCCTGCATAAAATCGTAAACCATTTGTAATATTATTATACAGTTTATGATTTGCATAAAACCATTTCATAGCTAGCCTTAAGATTCAACTGGCACAAAATTTATTGATTGGGTTAATTGGCGGTAAATCGTTTTGCATTTTAAATGTAACATTCATCATCACACATTGTAAAATAACAAAGTGTGCCTTTACCATTTTATTACAAAAATGAACATGAGCATAATTAATTGTTTTGGCTTTGGGGTTTTGACCAGTCAACGTTGAGGATCAAGTGATCGTAGCCGAAGCCATTGAGGAAATCTATAGCCTTGGCAGCTTCGCTTCGCTGCCGGAAGTGTACGTACGCAAAGCCCTTGCACACATTTGTCATCTTTTCTTTCGCCAGGAAGTACTTTTGCACGTGTCCAAAGGGCTTGACAAGCTCCTCAAGATCAGCATCGGTTGTGCTCTCAGACAAGTTGGAGATCCTGATGGCGGTTGTGTCGTCACGTCGTTGCATCATCAACGACTCACCTCGTTTATTTGCGCCGTCACGTAATGATGGTGGCACATACTTGTTAGTGCCAGATTTTGCAGCTTCCACCGCTGCAACGGCGCTGCTAGCAGAGGTAGCTCCAGCAAGTGGTTTCTTTTCCTCGATCATTTTTCCTAGAACTAGAAGCAGTTATTCAGTAATTAGTCAGTTGTCACAATCAACAAATTTAACTTGCCATATGTGAACAATACAACCATTTTTATATGTATATGCTAAATATTGTATTTTTTTTTTTTTAACGTTTAATGATTAATGTAGGAGTGTACTCATCATATTGCATTCTAAATATATTAAAATATTATCCCAAGTTCTTAACTTAATAAAATCAAAATATAATCAATTGGGGTATTCATATTCACAACTCATTCTTTAATTAATTCTTAATTTAATTCATTTCTTAATATATAAACTTGTTAAATAATAAGTCGAACAGTTTTATTTTAATTAATTACATGTAGTTTTAATACAAATGTTCATTAAAAGTAATATAGTCAATGTATAGACGATAATTGCATAAATAATAAAAAAAATACCTCCTCCGTGGACGCTGTCCTTATAAGGGCACTTGCTGGTCCAATGTTCACCCGAACAAATTCTGCATTTGACTTTTTGGTCACCCATCTCTTTAATCTTGCTAAAGATATCATCTTCTTTGTTTTCCTCCTCTTTATTCGAGATAAACTGCATGAACACATCTTCCGAAATGATGGTTGTCGCAGGATTTGGTCCTGGTCGATCATTTTTTGAATCACCAAATTTGGCCCAATTCTTTCGTTCCGCAATTGACTTGGAGACGCAGCGTTTTTCAATCTTATAAGTTCTCACAACCTTGACTCTTTTATTATCATCATTTAACTTGTATTCGGTGAGAATTTTATAGCCATTTTCATGAACCTCGGTAGGTGGGGGGAGTGGTCCAAGCTCCTCTTCGACATCATCAGCCCAGTTGGTTTTTCCATCGTAAGCAATTGACGGCATTTTTCTGAAAATTAATGTATCCAATTAACGAAATGATTGAAATAAAGAATAAATTGAATAGCATCCACAATATAAATATAATATACAAGATAAGTGCAATAGTATGGTAAACACCTGTTTTTCAAATCAAATTGAAAAGAATAATTTACGTATTACACCAAAAACAGTATATATAAGTATTTACAATTTAATAACATTTAGAGTCAAATAACATTGTGAATCACTACTGTTTTAGATAACAAAAGAAAATATTATTCAATTTTTTTAAATGTATTGTAGTGATAATTGAAGGCTAAATTTATATTAACCCAAGTAAAACCAATAGGAATATATTTATTTTTCATGTTATATATATACACACATGTGTTACTACATAAATTTTGATGGATTATTAAATAAATAATGTTTCAACTACATTTAAATAACAGAAATTAATATTTTTTTCAATTTTTTATCTATTGTTACTGATGATAGTACAAGATACTACTTAATAAATATAATTTTAGTTTGATCATTTAATTTTTGGTAAATTGAAAATAATGTTTCAACTAGATACAAACATTGATGACAATTTCAGAATTAAATATCACGAACCAAACTATTTTCTGGAAATATTGTGCTTTTATTTTTAATGTCGATGTGACAAGAAAGTGACAAGAAATATGTAGTTCAATCATAATTTACAGCAACGTAACTCGCTTTTAAATACTTGTACAATGCTGAATTTAATAAAGAAACAAACATAAATAAACATTAATCGAAATTATTGTCAAAGATAATCGAGTTATGTTTCAACAAGTCACATTTTTTTTAAATCACTCTTAAAAGTGAGGTTAATTTCTGACAAATCTTGAAGTGGACTATTTTCATATAAAAACCATAGAAACAATGAATAAAACTTTATAGATTGATAAATCCCATGCTTAACAATATTTAATTTAATAATAAAACGTTGCATTTCTCGTTGATTACCTTAGATTATGTTCTAGGATTCAAAACCACAGGATCAGACGTACAAATGTGCATAACCTCACTGTGTTTCACTTAAACGCACATTATGCCCATCGAATGGAAACAATTACACTAATATCGAAAGGAACTAATCACTAATAAAAAATCAATATTTAGAATTTTTTTATCAAATTACGATTTCAATATTGTTTATCACTATATCCATCTAATATCATCTAATACCATCTAATATCAATATATCCATCTAATAAAAATTCATTAATAAATTTATCGTTAAGAATTGTAGGATAACGTGTTAGATAATGATAATATTTATGATACAGGACACTTGTGTCAAGCGTTGACTCAATGTTAATAACACCATTCATTTCAATAATTTCGCGTGCACAATCACTTTTACCAAATTGATATACAATACAAAATACATTAAAGTTAATAAGATCTCTAAAAATAAGATCTACTTGTTATTTGTCTGTTATTTTATTTACTTTTCTACTTTTACTTTATATTTCTTTAATCCTTTTTATTGATATTAATAAAGTATTTAGTTGAATAATTAACAACCATTTATAATACCTATTAAATAATATATATATATATATATGATCTAACAATTATTAATGTAAATAGACAATTATTGCACAATTGGACAATTTTCTGTCTGGCATAAAAATGACAGTAATTTCTCTTTTTTAATCATTTGCAAAGACAAACTAAGGTTGAAAAAATAAATTTCTCAGTAACGCTTCCAAGTTGTCTATAAATTCATAAAAATGATAAAATGTCAACTTTAACAGTTTTAATTTCTCATCTCACAACATAAAACCTTTTTTAACGAAGGACATACTTTCGATGCTAATTCTACCTTTTTTAGGCATGTCCCAATTAATCTACATTTATCCAAACAATTAGCTAACGCCAGTAGCGCGTTGATCAGACAAAGATGTAAATTTTAATAAGCCAGCAGAAGATGCACAATATTATCTCCCAAATTTGTTTACACATTTATTTAATGCAAATACATACGTGGGATAATAAAGATATCAGCAGTACGTACGTGTTCTGAAAGTGAAAAAGAGAAAAATGTTACATTGTTGGAGTGAGTGTAATCGAGAGAATCAGAGATTTCGCGAGGATGCTCCTCTATCCTTGATTTGAAGTTGCCGCCGCTTCTTGATGCAAAAAGTTGTAATAACCCGCGTCGGGTCAGAGGAAAGGGCGCTGGTCAGGTCGCGCTGTCGATACTCGCGCGCGGTCCTGATTCGTTGCCCTTTTCTTTTCATTTTGTCTTCGTTTGGTCCCCTCCTTTTCGCTGCCTCCTCCGCCGGCATTATTATTTCGACAGGATGACGCATGTGAACTCTTTACGCCTGATCCATAAATTTCGCTTACACGCTCGAGCGTCCAAATGAAAGCAGAAAAAACATTTATTCGAATAATAATCCACTATACATTTCGGCTATCGCATAATGGGTGACGAGGCGGGGAGGACGTTTTTGCGAGGGCAAGTGAAAGATAGGGGCTTAAAAACATAAGAATCAAGTTGCAAATTTATGATCCAGGAAAACGGCGCGAAAGATTTATTCAACTTTGATTATTTTGAAATATAAAATTCTTCTTACATATATATACCCGTGCGTCATGAACTTGTTCATTTTTGCACTGTATATGTCAAATTATTATAAATGTATAAATGGATTTTTGGGTTTAATTATTCGACGTTTCTTTAAGATACAGAACAATTGTTAGAAATTATTCAGAAATGTATCTTGATACAAATGTAAAACTGTCCTCCTTCTAGACAAAGATTTATAACGCGTTGTTTATGTATTAGTTTATACTACTATAAAAAATGAAACATTTTCAAAACAAACAAATGTAATTCAATATTGCTTCGAGTTTTCTATGTTGTTTCTTTATTACATCTTCTAAAATGTATTATTAATTTTTAGCTTACGTTTTGAAAATGTTTCATTCTCTTATTCAATTTATCCTACAATAAATGCAATCTTCTTCAAAAATAAGTGTTGCATTAGACTCACTGTAATTGAGACAATTTAAATAAATTCAACATTCTTCGCCCATTATAAATACTGTTAATTAAAAATTTAATTAAAAATTGCACTAAAAAGTGGAGAAAAAAAATAATTTTGGTCAAAGGCACGTTGAGATTTTTGTATTAGCATTATGTAATAAACCTATTAAAAGACCAACTTTGAGATTAGACCTGGCTGTTCTGCGAACGTAGATTTTTCCAATTCATACTTTTCAGTTTTTTTTTCAGTCTACACAATTACATCCAATATGGTATAAAATTCGCTTGTAACAGCAATCAAAATAATATATATTTAAATGCTCCTTACGAGATGTACAATATAATTGTGAACATTACATCATATGCAGTATATCTCAAATTAGGCTTATGTATGCCTGTACCAAGCATATATTTTTACAAGTGTATAATAACACTTGATTAAAAAAAATAACAAAAAAAACTGCTTAACAGCAAGAAATATTCCCAAGCAAACAAAATGAAATATATTTTAGCATTAGAAAATTACATACTTTTGCTGTCAATTGATTTCATTAAATTAAAATTTGACACCATAATTGCTTTTTAAACTTTGATTCCTTATAAAATGTACTGCATTTGTTCGTTGGGATGATTTATCGTAGAAAATAAGGAATCAAAGGAAATTATTGATTCTGTTTGCGGGCAATCCAGGCATGTTGCATCGCCCAAATTGACAGAGATCTCATGTAACCTATGGAGCGATAGTGTTTATTCTCGTAAAGAGCTTCGGGAGTCTCGAAGCCCATACCAATTTTCTCATAAACTGTACGATAAGCGCCCTCTGCTGCGCGGAACCCTTCTTCTATCATACCCTGCAAAAAATGACCGCTATTTTAAATGAACATGATTTTTATTGAATTTTATACCATAAAAACATTTTTCTTCTGCCACTTTTACTTAAATTAATTAAAGGAAAAGGGGCTTTTTGATTTTTTACTAACTTCGTGTATCATAAGTGCGGCTAAACTATAATTAACTCCGGTCCACATTTCCATACTTTGTAACGCTGTAGTGTCGATAGATCCCGAAGGCATAAAACCATTAACTGCTCCTTGTTGGCCATTCTTGTATTTCATGACATTATTTTTATAAATTGTCTCCAAACTTGATTTAACGCGGTCTTGAGGGAAAACCTGTTAAAATCAAACATATTTTTTTATTTTGAAAATGTCGGTTGACGTATTTGTTTTAAAATAACTTGCACAACTTTTTTGTTTCTAATTGTTATTTATAATATAATAATACAAGTAAATTGTTATATTAAAACATACACGTATGTTATTGAAATTTATACATTGTTAACTAAAGATTTATTCAAGATTCTAATACCTCGTAACGACATCCACTTGCTCGTAACAGCCAATGACCACAAAGTTGGTCACTCATTATACTCTTACTGTAATCATGGTTGCTGTTATCAAAATTGTAATATTTCCCTAAAAGAGAATAAATATATATATATATATATATACATAAACTTTTGTTTCTTTCCATAATTAAGCACTGTCTGTAATGATAAAAACAACTGTATTGTTAGCTAAATAAATTTGGCATTTAATCAATTCCATTTTTTACACCTATATATAAATCTGAGGTGGGTATGCTAAATGTTATGAAATTAGACAAGAAATATGAAATAAAACATGAATAACATGTATTGAAATAAAAATAAAAAACTTTTTACCACTATTAATAATGAAATTTTCTTACTTATATTCCATTTCTTAACAAAAATATAAATTACAAGTAGTTTTAACTAACCATTCCATAATTTGTCCTGGAATGCAACCT
Organism: Leptoteleia sp. ZL-2020; assembly: GCA_022817305.1. Classification (NCBI taxonomy): domain Eukaryota; kingdom Metazoa; phylum Arthropoda; class Insecta; order Hymenoptera; family Scelionidae; genus Leptoteleia; species Leptoteleia sp. ZL-2020. The sequence continues at coordinate 9,358 of JABFPN010003695.1, forward strand.
TTCCTTTCTGTAAAATTTCATTATACTTTCTTGCCTCTTCTGGATGATTTAAAATAGTAGCCATTTTCCATGCAGAATGCACTGCAGCTAGCCAGAGACTCCCACAGTATGCGCTTTAAAAATATTTATATACAAGTAATAAACATCAACAAAGAAAAAATCAATAATTAACAATGCATAATATTTTTCTTTTATATTACTAATATTTTCATATTATGTGAAAGTCATCGGATATGCCCACCTTGGTCCGGACATAATCCAAAGGTCATAAGTCTGGTCCGGAAAATCAGCATTCTCTATTAGCCCATCCCCATCCTTGTCCCACTTTAAACTGTATTCAATAAGCTGAAAAAAAAAAAATATATATATATATATACTCATAAAACGTATATTTCGGGGACCCTCCCTCAATTTCATCTACAAGTTACACTTTTGATATTTATATTATAATTTTATAATTTTGACGGAACATTTGAAACTGAGCAATGGGAAATTCTCGGCGGGGGATCTGCGCTGCCGCACCATCTGTTTTTTTTAAAATCCAACTCAATTAACTACTCTAGGCCCAGGACCGTGTTGGTCGGGAGCGTCTTTAAAATGACAGATTCATATAAAATTATTTCGAGGACGGTCCTCGAAATGACAAAAGGTCCTGAAAATGTACTACACATATCTTTTAAAGTCTTCGAAATACACGCTTCACATCCACATACGGACAAATGTATATTTATGAGTGTCAAGTTATTTGTAAATAAAAAAGCGACAAGTTTGGAATGAGTGACATGGAATCCCACCTCCTTCACAGCCGGCCATAGATCCTTCAACTGTTGGACGTTTTTATTTACAGTGTAATCTCGATAACACGAGAGGATATATTTTGTATTTAAATCCTTCCATTCCGATACGTCGTGAATCGGATAAGAGTTAATCAATTTGAATGCTTCTTCATCTGAAAAATGCGCGTTAAAGCTAAACTTGAAATTTATTTGCTGTGTTTATTAAACAGGCTAATGCACGAATTTATTAATCAATTCAATGCAATATTCATATTATGTGTTATCTCTATATATATGTATCAGAGTACAAAAGGTGCATAATAATATATTATAATCGATTGTAGCTAAGCATTGAATAATAATGTAAAACGATTAATACCATAATAAATTTAATTAGTTATCAAATTCATTTTGAATTAGACTTTTGACTTTGATTCTTATTAATGTATATATAAATTATATGTAAAAATTTGCTTAAAAGATAAAATACAAAAAAAGTTTCATTCTTAAATTAAATACCAGGATCGCCAATATCGTGCGGTACAGTGTCTTTGACTTTTCTACGATATTTGAGTCCACCGTACAGGCTTGTCCATATTGTGTTATCTTCCGCATTAATGCCGTCCCGATATTCGTACTGCAGAGAGGCTTGTAAATTGGGCCACAATTGTATCAACGCGAACGAAGCATAAAAGTGCACGTCGTAAGTGTTGTACATTCGGTACTCGTGGCCTTCGAGATAGGCAAAACGACCATATTCTATCCTGAATGCAAACACAAAAAGACAATTTCATTTTAGTATTATAACACTTTTTATGATATAACATTATTACATTAATTAATAAATACTAATAATAATAATATATATAAGAAAATAATAATTACGAAGGCAATGAATTTTGTAACAATTTTGATAAAGTATAATGTTGGAAATTTTCATACTTGCTAATATTTAAAATTTGTAATTTGTAAAATTGCTCTCAATATAAAGCAATAATATTTCAACTTTTTATTTTATTTTACCGTGGATCCGATTGGGAGTAGCAATTGTTTTCCTCAGGCCGGACCCAAATCGAACCACCATCCGATATAAAATACAATTCGTTAAACAGCGCGCTTTTGTACCATTCTGGCAAATCCGCATCGTCTAAAACATCCTTCTGCCAGTGGAATATCTCTTTTTCCCATAAATCATAGTGCGTTAAAGCATAGTTTGATATCTCTGGCGCCACCGAAACTCCATCAGTGTTGCAGAAAAATTTCGTGTAATATCTCATATAATTAAAGATTTAAAGACAGTTTTGATTAGAAACGATTGTCAACATTGATTTCATATATATATAATAACTTAATTTACCTTTTAAAAAGTAAATGTATAATTATTTTCTACCTTAAATAATCTTGTCCTTTATAAAAGAAGTGAACTTTCGGCATATCCCATATTAGAGCAAATTCAAAAACACCTTTGTCACCAGACTTCACCAATTTTGAAGCGCAAACTGCGGCAGCAGTTGCTTTTTCTAATGTCGAATTGAAATGTTAATTATTATACAATTATTCATAATTACAATTCCCAATAAAATCCCTTTCTCAACAAATGTAATGTCATCTCTAACTACTTGTACCAATTTTTTAATGATGTAATTAAAAAGGTTGTAAAGAAAAAGTGTTACTAGTTTTTGGTGTGTTTCTCGTGACATCGTCCATCAAGTAAGCATTTTTCTGCAATTCATTCCACAATGATTCCCCATTATCAACTGGGTCAAAAAATAGTGCTCGTGTAACATCAACATTGTTCCTTGATATCGAACTAATGGCATAAGTACACATCATATCATGCAGATCTTGGTGTATCATAACTCCAAACACATTTTCATATTCAAAATATTCGTTCCATTTATCTCCTAAATATCTCCCCATAGAAATATTTACTATTAGATTATATCGCAATTTAACTTGTACTATATAAAGTAAAATAATAAAATATAACAAGTCTAATCCTATCAAATCTCTCATCATGTAAACTCAATGAAACATTCAATGTTCTCTACTACCTCTTATGTATCAAACTTTTATCCAATTATTAATAAATTATAATAAGACGATGAGACTACATTATTGAACCAAAGACTGACCTTTAGCATCATTTTTGCTACCACAGCCACTTTGAAAAGTAAAAGTAATACTGATTTTTAAATCCTCCTTGGACTTATTTTCGACGTCCCAAACGAAAACCGCGCACGGCAATGAACTATCCCTGTAATTGTGAGGAATAACAGGAGAAATTTGACGGCAGATTAATTTTATATTAAACTCTTCTATATCGTACTCGGTCCAAGATCGTGGATATAATGCCGTATAATTGGCTTTCGCTCCGTCAAAGCCCCACTTCCATGAGCCCAAAACTTTTGGATTCCTACAACCATCAAATAATACTCTTGTACACAACAAAAATTTTATTTTCATCTCAAATAAGTGTCTAAAAAATCTGAATAAAATAAAGTTGGAAAATTCAAGACTTGTATAAAAATGAAATTAAACTCGCTTTAGCGTTTTTGTTGTACAAAGATTTGTACACTTTTTTTACACATGTGTATACGTGTCATACTTGTTTGGTGAAAGGACTTGATTATATATAACTTGTCCATTGACATTTGCTATGGTCACAATGAACTGATTGCCCATCATTGTTTCATACTCGTATATTCCTGGTCTCATAGCATATCGACAAAATTCCCCTTTGAATCCTCTGCCTATGGTACCTGCACCAATACCACCTATTGGTACACCTAAACATTTAAAGTAAAGTCAATAAAATAATTATAAAGAATCAATTTATAATTAATTGTAATTATTTTGAACAATAAATAAATAAAATCTAGAGGTAATAACATCCAAAAGGAAAAGAATTTTGTGCTTTCTCGTTTAATGCGATGATATTGAAATTAACAATTTTACATTCCTGTTAAACAAAATTGTAATTACAACTCACCATACATCTGCAATCCATTTTGCATGAAAATATAATCCATTAAAGGTAGTCGACCTTTTTTTATGATTCGTAAATACCAACAAAGATATCTAAAAGTAAAAAAGCGAAGAAAAAAATACAATTTGTAATTAACTTCTAATGGATAAACAGAGTACATAAATAAAATACTTTAATAAATTATATGATAAAAAAAGTAAACAAAAAGTCGCCAACAATAATTGCACATTAAAGGTAATGCAATAAAAGTTCAGAATCCATATTAAAGTTGATTCTGATAAACAAAGTTGCTTTTAATGTTCGCTAATTATTTAAAAAAAAAAACGTTGTTTGTTCCTATTTAAAAATAGATTATTTAAATACAGTTTATACGAAATTATTTTACATACACATTTTTTTGTCTTATAAAATGAAGGAGTATACTTTATATTAAAAAAAAAAAAAAACGAAAAAAAAACAAAAAAAAACTAATAAATAACACGCATAAAATATTTAATACTATAAAATGATGAAATTTGTGGTTAACAAATCTCATAGGATACTATTATAAATAATTTAATAATCACAGTTATTTTTTCTTTATTATTAACATAATAATAAAGTATTTACTTGTATTAATATGTCAATATAAACAAATGCAAAGGGCAAGTAAAGTTCTTAAACGATTGTTTTATCATTGAATGGATAATGAAATAAAACTATGAAAACCATTGATTGAAATTACCTGAATATTAAACCAATCATCTTGAACAGTTGTTTTATTGTTGGTTTAGCTCCCTGCGTCCACGCCTCGGGAAACGCATGATCCAATTTGACTTTAAATCCATATTTTGGCACTGCTGTCACAGTTTCATCCATGACGAAGAATTCTGCTCGAATTCTTTTAAAACTTACTAATCTTCACTCAAAATGAAAAACCGCCTCTAAAAATGACAGATATCTTAACCTCCTTTCCTGATAACATTAAATAAAAATAACAATCAACATTTAAATTAAACGAAACAATTTGTACCATTACCCGTCACAAGCGTAAAAATAAAAATAAATAATTTCAATAAAAGTTACACAAAGAAATGTTGCATGTAAAGAAAAATAATTTTGCCATTTAAAAGAAAAAAGCATACTTTGTTATAAATGTAAGGTTTAATGAAATTAATTAATAACGATAAGAACGCTTGGAAATATAATATGCCTTACCTATTAAAGAGCAAATATTAACAGTAATTCTTCAGGAATATATATAAATATAATATGTGATCAATTTCACGTTACTATCTGTGTGTTTATATGAGAAGTAAGATATTGATAATGGGCTACTGGAAGGGGAAAATAACTTGTTAGAGAAGGGATGGTTCTTAAATGTTTGCTGCAACAAGGAAACAAATTTATGAAAAAGATTATTCAACTTTTATTAACAATTAATAAATATTACATTGTAATATGGAATTATAAAAATAAACAATTTTCCATAACTCTATAATTCCACTGTAAATGTGTTATTAAAAATAACAGATTAAATTTTTCAATTGTTAAAACAGAGCGATTATTAATTTCTTATTAAAAGTTATGATTATTAAATTTAAATAAACCTATTAACTGTTTGTGAATTTGAAAATTTATTACATTGAACCTCTGCAATTGATTTGTCTTAATCAGTGGAAAATTGAATAGTTGTCTATATTTCTTTTTTCTCAATAATACTCCTTCTTTTATAACACTAATAAATGTGTCTGTAAATGTCTCCAACTAATTCATTATCAAACATGACAACAAACTTATCTTTGAATTCACTGAATTCATTGTACAACTTAAAAAAAGTTTCAAGTTAATAATTAATTTAACTAAAGCTACTGACTTTATATAAAACTGATAACTATGTGTTAATCAAGTTTTTGTTTATCGTCAAAATTAATCCACTTTGCCGTCTATTTGTGCTTGACTCGAAAACTCGAAAATTTGATTGACTTGTACTATTAATATCATTAAATATTGTTATCATTTTTTTGTCTTACGACTGCTTTAATCGGTATTATAACATTTTAGGTGGGATAGAATTTATGCATTCTTATTAAATATTTTAGAGACAAAGAAATTATGTTAAACTTATTCGCCATTCAACTCTGACTTTTTTATTGGATATCCATAAATAAATGGAAGACCAGTACCAACTTTTTGTTGATAGTCAATGTAATCTTCACCAAAGAAATTTATTAATGAGATTTCTTCAATGTAAATTCGTTCATTGAAAAACTTCCAGGATGTCAATCCATAGGCCAGAAAACAGAACGGATTTTGGAGAATCAGCTAAAAATGAATAAAAAAATTTTTATTACATTATGAAATATGTAATATACAAGTATTGTAATAAAAATAAAACATATGGTTTAAAAATAAAGCATGGTTTTCAATGTGTTTATTGTAACTTTTGCACTTCTCAAGCACAACTTGAGCAATAATACAGTTATATATTACAAGTCTTGTAATTAAATTAATCAATTTCCTTGATATTAATATTACAAGAAATTGAATATAAAATTATTTTTATTAAATTAATTACTTGTTCTCTTTGTTGAATCACGAACAAAATAAAAGATGTTTGTACCTGAGTTCCAATTGACCAATAAAACCATCCAACGTAGCTTGGATGCCTCCAAAGTTTATAAATGCCATGAGTGACCAATTGATGATTTTCTTGTTTCTCATGTTGAACCAAATGGCTGAAATTCTGCTTAGCAGTAATCATGGCAAGCTTGCGTATGAATTCACCTGAAATGCACAGGATCAGTCCAATGTAGGAAATACAAGAGGATTCCTTCAGTTGAGGAAAGTAATAACGTTCGACGAGAAATTCAATCCAACTGGAACAAGCTGCAACAGCGTACGCAACGCTATGGTTTAGAATAAAACTGTTGACAGACATTTCTTTAGGATTGATCCAGGCAATCGTTAGGAACTCTGAGTAGTGGAAGAATGATAGGACGCATATGTACATTCCAAACACTTGCCATGATTTGGGCAGAACCATGTACATGAGGAGACCTAAACCAAAGCAGTAACCGAGAAATGCTGCTCTCACCGCTACCTGACAAAAAAAAATGTTTATACAGTCAATTTTTTTTTTGTTTTTTTTTTTTTTTTGATAATAAATTGCCAAGTTGATGATACAGATTTCAACTACAACATTAAATTATACAATTAAAAATAATAAACTGATTTCTTTTTAATTGTCATAAATAAGTTGTATTATTGGCAAAGTGGCATGGTAACTTACTTGATAATTAAATCCTCGAAAGGGCAACAGAACCAGTAAATTTAAGAAAGCATACTGACAGATATGAACGAGCCAAATATTTGTGAAGAATTCATGGTACACTTGCAATTCTAACCTCAACAGAAGCTCTGGTAAAATGGAAAGAGCCGCTGCCATTAGGAAACAAAACAAACTCAATTTTCCAGCGGTGCACAACATTTTTTCTTTTTACTTCTCCTATTTGTTGATTAAACGTTCCCCTCAGTATTATTGTCACAAAAATAAATGTTACTTGTCAAATTGATGATTCTTCCTTCCTTTTCTTTTACCATGGCTCATGATTGATGTTAAAATCAAGAAGCTAAATTCAGATTCTCAGCGTTTGTCATTGTTTTTCATTTCTACCTTCCCTTTCCTTTTCTTCCAAATATTTAAAAGCCAATTGCCATCTCTTACGTCATTTTTCTAATAAATTGTAATAATACAACACAGTAGACAGTACAGCCCTCTCGGCTGTGGCACACGCATACACATACACACATGCACACAAGTGTACTCGCTGCTATATCCACTGAAATATAGTAATACTGGAACGTGCACTGCCATGCTCTCACCCGACAGTTAGTTATGCCCCGCTGCCATCTGCCGCGCCTTTTGCCAACACGCAACTCAAAACTAACGAAACCAACGCCGGTAACAATTTCATTCTTACCGTCTAATACAAATTTATAAATACTAGTTCTACCACCTGTGAAATGCTAAAACAAAATAGTTATGCAACATTAATATCCCATTTCTAAATGTATATTTCATAAAAACAACATAACGTCGTCAAATTTACAATATTCTTCACATTTGACAAATCGTCCCGTAAGGTGCT
>JABFPN010003696.1:0-17245 GCA_022817305.1 Leptoteleia sp. ZL-2020
TTACGAATTTTTTATTATTAATTACCAAGATCTTGGTAATTCGTAATATATGAAATAATATTAGTATTTATTTAAAAGAAAGATAATATATCACAACTTTACGAAAACACTTAGTAAAATATACCCATATATTTCTCTCAGTGTAATATTTTATATTTTTTGAGTACTTACCATGGCTGTCCAAATCCCACACTTTGGTTGGTTGACGCAGCTGACTCCTTCTGACTCTTCCCGACTCTGCTGTCACGTGGCGGGAATCTGTAACATTCAAAACAAAATTTCTGATTATCCACTGTAAACTCTACGACATTTCACTACCACAATTTAAAATGCACAAGTCTTTTTTTTTCCGCGCGGATATTCGCATGTCAAACAAACTTTATATAAATTCTAATAGGCGCTTTCGAATAAAATGGGAAGTTTTACTTGGGCAATAATTTTCTAAGAATGTGATTATACGCCGAGTGTATAGTACAATTTAACTTCCACTTGTATAAATAGTGTTTGAACAACGCCAGAGCGATGAATTCAACGTTAAAATAATATTAGAAAGTCATTAAGGTACGCTCAACGTCAAACAAACTTTTTGATGCCTACCGTAGGTTAACAGCATAAAATTAATGTCAAGTTGAAAGTAGGTTCAGCGTCGGATCAATGCTGGCATTTTACGCGCCGGGGTACAACACTATTCTCGATCAAAATGTTCTTTCACGGCTAAACTATCGAGCGAAAAGAAACTTCGCTTTAAAATTATCTTTGTTAGGGTAAGTGTGCATATTAAATGTGAGAATCCTCGCACAAAGAAACATTTGATGCAACTTATCAAATTAATAACGAAGTGGAATTAAAACTGAAATGAGGTTTCGGTTTGCCGGTTGTGCATATTTTATGCCAAAATAACGAGAACATATTAAATAAAACGATTTTAAGGATGCAATAAAAACGCATTTTAATGTTTTTACATTAAATATGAAATGACGATTTGTAAAGAATACTCTGGGTGGAACGAAATTAAAATGTATGGAGAGGAAAATTCATGTAATGCGCATCGATTGTTTCGTTTTCAATTCTTTTTTTTTTACAGCTTACTAGTAATTAAGGTGATGAGTTTACTTGTCTTGAAGTTAAGTTGTTTTTTTTATAATAAAATTTAGTTTTATTAATAATTTCATTATTAATTATATGACATTTATTATTAAATAATAATTTAGAAAAATAGTGAAGTGTAGTATATTTAAAACGCGTGACAGAAAGATAAAAATTTTTTTTCATTAATTATTTTTTACTAATTTTGGTGGAAATTATAATACTGCAAGAACTGATGTATAAATTGCAACTCAAATTTGTTTATTTGATATCTGGAGACTGCACACTGAATTTTAGTACATTAAACTTAAAAATAGTACCAACTGTCATGAAGTTTCATAACGTAATGCAGACACTAAATTCCTTTATACAGTAAACAACTTCCACGAAAGCTTACACATTAATATTAATATTCAATTGATGTCACTGTTAATTCAATGATGAATAAATATTGGAATTCGTTTTAATTTATATGATTTATGGTATTTTTCTTCTTCTTCTTCTTCTTCTGTTTTTTAAAGTGAAACAAGGTTGCACGTTGTTAAGCGTTGCGCATCTGCTAAATTTCACTACAAGTGCTGTTACTAAATATTATTTATAAAACAAATGAATTCTATTAAAAGTAAAATGAAAAATAATAATAGCAACTGAAATAAGTGATTTCAATAGGTGTATTAATAAGTATTTATATTCGATTAAATACTAAAAACAAAAAACTAACTTGAGATAGTAATTTGTTAATGGTTTCAGGTATAAAACTCCACTTTACTAACATGTTAGTAATTATTAATAGATCTTTTCTCTCCTTACACTATGATTACTTATTTTCATTTTTTTTCTCCTTTCAAATACATAAGTAGGGTTTATAAAAGATTCAGAATTTCACTAAGATGCAATAAAATGCATCATGAGAAACAAAGTACCGACATCAAGACTGAAAAGAAATTTTACAATTCGAAAAAGATTCAGAGCAAGAACGGAAAGTTGCGCGCTACTAAAGTGCAACAAAGTCCAAATGTAGAATTAAATATAATTTGACGTTAAGAAATCGGCATGATGTAATTTTACGTTAACTACGATACATTACAACGTGCGTATGTTTTCAATTTAGTGCGAGAGAAAAAGTTTTTTGCTTCTTTCAACATAATAACCGCTTATTAAAATACGCGGTAGTTTTTCATGCGACAAGTTTTTCTTAATAAAAATAATCGTTCTTCGGGAAAAACCAAAAACAAAAAAGTTTAGAGGGAAACACTGCATAAATTAATTTCCTTCGGACGCAAACTCAAAAATACTTTAAAACATTATATTTTTTACCACACTGTTGATGACATCAAAGATTATTAATTTATTAGTCACACGCAGAAAAATAAAGAGTTAATTTTACCATAAAAAATTGGATTCCAACCCCAGAAGACAACTTATGAACATACTTGTGACAAAATATGAAATAAATATTAAAATAAAGTACTTTTTCCTACAAATTTATTAGAATAAATGCTTTATTATAGTATTTCTTTCATAATTTATCACAAGAATGTTCATAAATTGTCTTTTGGGGTTCGAATCCAATTTTTTATGGGAATATTAACTGTTTTATTTTTCTACGTGCAATGAAAAATAAGAAAACTAAAATGCAAAAAAAACTAAAAACAAAATGCATATTCGTTAACATTAAAAAAAAAAGGATTTCATTTTCCAAAATAGCTTAAAGACGTGAATTTGCATCGATACCCTCTCCTACGTGGTCGCGCATCAATATCCATTTTGTTCGTCACGTCCAGTGTCGTTTTTTCCCCCCCGAGAAGTGCACAATGGAACGGTAGAGAAATAGTACATGAAAAATCAAGGCTCGACGTTTTGACAATCGCGCATCCACCTACCTATGTACTAAACATCCTGCCCACCCGCCCCCCATCTTCTACCTTGTCTATTGCAGTTTACCATTACCTTTTAAAAGGGACCTCGAGTTCTAGGTAGGCGGTACCAAGTCGACTGACGAACGTCGTCATTGGTTCGAATAATATTTTCCTGCATCGTGTCATACAGTCGGAGGAAAGTTATTGTCCCACATAAAACTAGCAAAGCACTCCTCAGCTGAATACTCACGATTTTAAAAGGTTTCTTGGATCACATTATAATCGTCCACTTTCTAACATTTCAAAGACTCTTCCTTAAAAATCATACTTCCACCGGCCAAATACCTTGCGAATATTAATGAAACTGTCAAGTCAATCAACAAAGTCAAATTTCCTTGCAGGACAAGACAACTTTTGTGACAAAAAAATATTATTAATGAAATTAGAAATTAATAATAAATTTAGTTAAGAAAGACAAAGCTAAAGAAGATAATTCATTTTATCAAGCACAATAGTTCAAGTTACGATAAAATTTTTTAAATATATAAATTTACTATTACAATATTTATTTATTTTTAAACGCGAAGACAAAATAAAACATTTCACGTAACGTTTCTTAAAGCACCACAATTTTCAATTACAAAACTAATAAAAATGTTTTCCTGCTCTAATTTTGGACTTATAAATGCCAACACAAATTGCATACAGTGTAGCTAAAAGTAAAATGCCTGGACATGAAAATGTTCTAAGTATAGACGCGCGCAATATTTTCATCGTAAATTCGTTTATTTTTACCCAAACAATAAACTTCTCCAATCAGGCCAAGATATCCTGCTAAAACATGTTGAGTAATATTTTCGTTGGGGAAATAAAATGATTGTGACGCGCGCAAAAAAAAAGGGGAGGGAGGTTTTATCGGTGCAATTTTTGTTCTCTTAAGTGGCAAAAGATATATGCAGATTTTTATGACAAATAATTATTATCTGACTGGTGCGACGTAAGGTCTATTTTTGATAAGTTATAACAAAAATTATTGGACCGTACAAATCAGGAAACTAGTCCAAGATCACCGTTAATATGAACGTAATAAAGCATAGAAAAGAATTCTTTGATGCTTTCACAGAATATGCGATAAAATTTCAGAGTGCAGTATCGCGTTTGAAATATTTAGAACCTTGACATTAATGATAATAATCGCATGCATCGTGGCTGCTGTTAATTAAACGATTTTTTTTCTCTGTCGAACGAGTATTAAAAACTGCTTTTGAGTCAAAACAGTGGTAACATATACGTATGAATTATTATTTTTTTTTTTCAAATATCCTGAATTCAATTAGTAACAAAGTACATTTCAATAGAGAATATTTTGCGTTATAATTTTATTTTCTGAATCATTTTTATCACTTTTATAAAATAAAATATAAAATTAATGTTTAAGATGTCTAATCGAAATGTTTAGTAGTTGCTTTAACACATTTTTCGGAGCACTGTTCCCAGTACCCAAAAACTTTTAGTATTTAATATTATAAGAAAAAAAAAAATGAAATTAATTATAAATATATGAAAATCATTCGTTTCTTGTTGCAGAAACTACACAAATTGAAGAAATATTTGCTAAAACGTGGCAAATCCTCTACTGGCCGGAATATTACGAAAAACTCCGTAGGCTTACCATATACGACTGGTTGTTTCTATTAATGAAGTTATACAATGGAGACGTGGACACTGTTTTCAATACAATTAACAATGGTAAATATAAAAATATTACTTAAACATATATATAACAATTTAAAATGATTTGTTACTCGGTACAATGTTAAAGTACAACAACCTCAATCGCGATTAAATAAATTAACCATAACGGTAATGACTTATAAATCCAATTATAAATCAACTGATTCAATTAAGTCATTAATTAATTGATTTTATGACAAAAAATTAAAATTAATTACTCGACTGATCTTTATATAACTTGACGAGATTTTATGAAATTTATTAAAAAGGATATTTCTTTTAATCAACAAAATCTGAACTTATTTATTGTTTGTTAATAAAAAGCATCGTTTAATTAATCTAGCAAGAATTCCATTTAATTTAAATTAATTGTTATTAATTATTTTTCGTTTATTATGTTTAACATATTCGTTATTGTACCAAATCTTAGCTTGATAATTAAACTCATGAAACTATTATTTACAGTTCATCATCTGAAGAATTTACCATTTCGCAATGTCCCTCGACTTTTCTATTTTAAAGTCTACTTTTTAACTAATTACACAATTAAAGTCAATTTAATTTAACGAATCAGAATCAGTTCATTTCAGATAAGTGTACGTGTTATCTACAGTAAAGTGATTTTTGAAGTGCATCGAAATTAATTTGTTATATATAAATGTAAAGTGTATTGCATAAAAATTAATTTGAAATTCTTTAGTTCGAAGATAAATTTAAAAACCAAAAGGAGAGTACTGAAATGAATTAAGGACAAAAATTGTACAATATTCACGAAGAACTTCAAAACGAAGATTCAAGTTGTAATAATCATCTTGAAGATTGAATATTATGGATCATCAAGAAGATACGATAAGATAAAGAATCTTAAACCTGAAGAATCATGAACAATGACCGTGAAAGTGATGTTCATTTTAATTTAAAAAGTGAAGTGAAATACATTTAAATCAAAGAGTAACAGTAGAAGCAATGCTTTTAATAGTGCTTTTTATTAATTTGAAAATGAAGTATAGTGAGAACTTTGTAAATTAAGTTTTTGCTGTTTAAGTTTTGAACAACATTTTTCATACTATATAAACACTTTACCAGGATATCTGTGAGATCTGGAAGAAATCCAAGTTGAATTCATTGAATGCAAATCTTATAATATGCGTATCAAATTCATCATAAGATTATCAGAACTCAATTTTTCTATTTCTAATTTGTATACTGCAGTATTTATATTTATACGAAATTCTGGAACACGACACGGTGATTAATTATATTAAAACTCCTAAATTCTTTTTGAACCGTTCCATTCATTATAATGAACTTTCAAGTCACTCGTTATCTAATTCCCAAATTCAATATTTTCGTTTCCAAAATTTAATATTTTTTACTTTAAATTTTCGATTTAACTTTTATTTCCTTCTGGTAGCTCGGAGATATAACTACCTTTAAGAAATGTAGATGTTTGTATCCACATATATATCAGCCTATGGCTCGTTTCATCACTTCTTCCTATAATGATAAACCACAATCGTTTTTCACCGAGTGGTCTCAGGTCGGGTGCCGCAGGTGACTATTCGGAAGGATATTGTGGAAAATTATTATAGTTTGCAAAACCCTATGTTACACAAAGTAAAGATAAAAACGCGGACACAATTCTGTCGAGTGAAAAGTAAACTATTTATTACCACTATCTAAACACAGTTAAATATAAATATAATAATTACAAATTGGTAGAATTTCAAATGTCAAAGTAACATTGTAAAAGAACTAAACCCTATACGTAATGATAAATGTTTCATTTTTGTTTTTATAATTCACACTGTTTGGTAATTTTTACCCTGAGAAAAATATGACAGAAAAAAATTACTATTTTTAACTGTGTTTCAGATATATGTTGGTTTTTATATTTATAATTATATCATATAATAATATATTTATTTTACTCTTTTTTATAAACAAAGACACTAGTTTTAATAGTTATACTTCTAGACAAAACAGAAATTTTTCCTTTTAAAAAACAGTTTTAATATAAAAACCATGTACTTGAAACACAGTTAAAACCAGTAATGTTTCCCGTCATATTTCCCTCACTGTACGACATTATATATTTCAACATAATTATAATATATACTCAACTTTTCACCTACTTTTTTGGACACTTGATACCGAATTCGCGGACCTTAATATTGCGCGGTACCATATCGTACACAGAAATATCATCATAAAGGAAAGGATGCCACAATTGGGGTGGGGGAAAAAAAGGCAAAGGGTAATGAAAGACGGAAATTATACGAAAACGCCGGCGGCTTAATATCTGACACCGTGTTGTTGCTCGATAAATGAATACTGCGGTATATAAAGAAAGTTGTCCATTTTAAGACGTCAGTACATTCTTCATTCTTGTCGCTTTGATGATGCTGTCTTGATTAAAACCGGTTCGGAGTTACAGCTGCATCCTCAATAATTTCAAGTTTATTTCAAGTTTACCTGATTACGGGAACTTTTGTCAATTGGACGACTTGTCCGCGCTGATATCTTGGAAACGTGTTTCCAGTGCAAAATTGCCGTCCAACTTTATTGGGGGGAAAAAAAAGGTTTTGAAATTTAAACTCCGACGGAGAGCATCAATTGAAGATACACGTCCAACGTGGGTCTCCATGAAGATATACTATTAAGTGCGCGTAGTTCGTGATCGGTGCGCATGATTGTGATTAATGGCATGAAAAGTGACGGTATTGTTTTTGATACGTGAGCAGTGAATGGTGTAAAAGACGTTGTAGAAATACACGGTCACTCCCCTGTAAGTGATTATCTTTTTCTTTTTTTTTTTTTTTTTTTTTTCATTTATTGAAATATATATACCTATATGTATTATAAATGTATATATATTATATGCATATATGGGTGTATATGTATTTCGTTCTCTTTTTTAAAAAGAAAAAGAAATTTTAGCACATGAAAAGCATTTGGGAAAATTGAAGACATAATTTGGATGCTCGTGAAAAAAGCAAGCGGGCGAGTTTATGAATTTCATTCAAATTGTAATCAGTTTTTTTTTTTCTCCTCCTTACTGTATTATTAACATTGCCCATGAAATTTGCACAATTTTGAAAAACTTGAACAGTACAGGCGTACTCTAAACTTCTATTCCTACTTTTTGAAATCGTGCTCCTTAAATTGAATTAATTTCGTGTACATATTTTGCGAATTTATCAAAATGTTGATGGGACGTTTTGTTATTTTATTGATACTTTTTTAGGATAGAAATAATAGTGAAGTTCAGCGCTAGTGGATATCAGTTTTATGATTGAGTGATTACAAGAACAATTGATAGGATGATGATGATTATTATTATTATTATTATTTGATTCTTTAATTTATATCTAGTATTTTTTTGTAACAGCGTTTATACCTTATTTTACCAGGATGAAATTTGCGAATGAAAAAAAAGGGGGGAACAAGTGATTCCTTTTTAATTGTAAGAAAATATTTTATGGGATCTCAGTGCCATCGATTGTTACAACCATATCGCGATTATTCGCGAGAGAATTAAGAAAATTTTATCCGCTATTCGTGCAATGTTCGATTCGAATTCCTTCGTGGATGATTCGCAAGTAAATTAAGGTTGTATATAAAAGGGTCGTAGAGAATGGCAATTGGGCTGGGTATATGATAGTAACTTGAATGAAAAGTGATGTATTTTAAATTTTAAGACAATTTTGTATGAGTACGAAACTCACCAACGAATTTAGGCAATTTTAATTCAGAAATGTTATTCAATTTTTTTTTAGAACATTTTTTTGCCGAATAAAATAAAACTTTTTAATCAATTATAGCGTTTGTCTTGTGTTTTTCTCTTCATTGTCTCATGTTGTAGTAATCCAACAGTCCGATTGACAATGAAAATTTCACAATGAAATTCTTTATCGCCATGTGTAGCTGTAAATATTTCCTTCGTATGTTCCAACTGGGATTAATAGAAACGAGTAATTAGACATTACAATGTAAAACGTGGCTGCTGTTGTAAACAGACACACAAATTAGGACAACATTAATGATGATAAGTATAGTGAATCATCGATGACACCAAATGTTATTATTAATTTCACCAAGACGAACATTATACAATAGCTTTTTTTCTTTTTACTCCGGACTATAAACGACAAAACCTTGAAGGTGCCGCTTCTGTATCATATTTCACAATCCGATTGACTTTTAATTTACAAAGTTCTTTATGCGTCTTGCTGGATGTAAACTGATGAGACAATATTGAGCTATGAATTATTTATTATACTTTATCAGGATGTTGAAAATTCTAACGAGACATCACCGAGTCAAGAGGTTCTTTTGATTTAATTACACTTTCGCTCACTTGTACCATAATTTATCCCTTTTTATGTGCCTCTTTTTTCGTCAACTTCTAGGAATAATATTAATCCAAAATCATGGTACAAGAATAACGGTTGCTAGTCATTTCTCCGGTAAAAATGGTCAAAAACTTGTCATCGGTTCTTTTGTCCCCTTAAATACAAAAAACGTCGACGAATAATAATAAATCAAAAACCAAAAAGATGAGAACATTTTATGAGAGCGTTAATGGGCCGTATCAATAAATATTTTTTCTGCTTTATTTGTTTATCTTTCTTTATTAAATTATACTGTGCGTCACATGGGTCATCCATGAAAAAAGGATGCTATTATGAATCCTAGTTCGTCGAATCTTTTGCGATATTTCATTTAATTGGACAATTAATTTAACGATTTACATATTTCATAGAATTTTTTTTTTGGAATATATAAAAATAGCTTTAATCAAGGTTAAATGTTTTGATAATAATTTTAATTCATCGTTTGAATATATAAATGATTTTTTGTTTGTTCAATTGAATAACTGAAGTTCATTAACAAAGTTGTAACGTTTTCAAACGAAATGTCAATGGTATATAAACTAAAATCATCATAAATTTACTGTTAAATTGTTTGATAATTTTCCATATGTTATTTATATATATATATATATATTATAAACATTCTAACATATTACTCGACAAATGAAAACTTAAAAATCTTATCTTAAGAAATCTTAAATAAAACTGTAGTATTATGATTGTAGCGATAAAATCTCTACACAAAAATGTTGAAATCGTGTACATAATTATGTATAAAGTGAACGAAAGTGTTGACGGAAATTAACCTTTGCTTCATCAAAGGTTAATTTCCTTTATAATTTAAGTTAAAATTATTACTTGTATTATAACAACTTTATTTTTCTAGTACTTACTCATTATTAGTAGAATTTGGTCAACTTATTTATTTATTCATTGAACATTTATAAGATGTTATTTATTAAATAGATTAATGATAATAACGGAATCAACTATTGTGTATAAAATGTCTGGAAATTAATGCTATTTATTCAATAATTCTACAATTTGATAAGATTATACAATGTCTTAATAAGCTTCAAGTGGAATTTACCCTAGACAAATTTATGATTCAATTCTTAATTTTAACAGGATTTTTATTCGGATTTAATAGGATGCATTGGTTTTTGCAATGAACTCATTTAAATAGCCAAAATCATTTCTATGGAAATCTTATATAATATATTTATATATATATATTTGTACAATTCTGCGAAACTGAGGCAAGCAAAAATAAATACAGAAACAGATCCAGAATTTTCGATAAACAAAAACATAAAATACCGACGAATTTCACCTTGTTTTTTCCCCATGTCTATTGAAATTGGCATGAATAATTTGATGGAAATAAAATGATGGTTCAAACGTTGTTGAGCCGGGGAAAAAATGCGATCTGACATTTGTCAAGGTCACAAATGGCCGAATGTTACTCTTTTTTTGTCCGACCGGCCAGTGTCGCAAGGCAATAATTAAAGCGAAATAATTTCGTTGGGAGCATCCCAATGAAAGGACAGCGCGCGTGCGGAATGAAGAAGTTTGGGCGCCGGTGCGTCCCATCCCCGTGCCATAGGTGGCGTCCGGCGATTCCAGGCGATTCCCTCCCACCCCGCGGCGGGCCTCCCTTATTCCCTTATTCCCGTAGCCGTGACTCTCTCTTCTTTCCGCGCCCGAAGTCATAAAAGTCGCGAAAGGTGAGGATGCTGCGAGCAGTTTCAGGTTTGAATTCGTGAAAGGTGCTGTCAAGTGTGTTACCAAAAAGTGCGCGAATTCGTTCCACATTCAAAATGGGCGGCTGGCTCGCGCGTGCGCTTGCACTTTGCTTGCTTCTAAGTTTCGGCAAGTTACTCCCAGCAAACTTTTAACATTACAACGCTTAATCATATTTTTTTTATCACCTTTCCTCTGTTATTTGTTGCTTTTTTTAAAGGTTTTTCCTTGTGTTCCTGTCAGTTAATTGAGTATTCAAAGTTTTTTTTC
Organism: Leptoteleia sp. ZL-2020; assembly: GCA_022817305.1. Lineage (NCBI taxonomy): Eukaryota > Metazoa > Arthropoda > Insecta > Hymenoptera > Scelionidae > Leptoteleia > Leptoteleia sp. ZL-2020. Next base: position 11,069 of record JABFPN010003696.1, read on the forward strand.
TCAACTTATTTTTATTCCGTTATATAATGTATACTATAATTATGAATTTGTGCACTAAATTTACTTTGTTATTGTTTTTAATTACATAGTATATACTATAATGCTTTTTTAAATTGAAGTTTATATTTCCAGTTACAATAAGGAAATTGTAAAGACACATCAAAATAAGGATAAATATTTTAATATACATAATAGAGAGTAATGTTTTTAAATATGTTCGTTTGGTATTTTCCAAATTGTGAAATTATAATATTTGAAAGTTTATGTTTTACATGATTATATAACCGATATATTATACAATTGGACATATATGATGGTATTATATATAGTGGTCGAAATTTAATTTATGTGAATTTAGTATAGTTTAATGTAAATTTTACAAGCTTATGTACATTGCAAATACAATTCTTATATAAGATCAATATTCGACTTGTATGTAATTCAAATATGATCTAAAAATGAGAAATTGTTATATAACGCAATTTTTTCTCTTAAGATGCGCAATTCTTTATTTACAGTGCAAACAAATCAAGTAGTTTAATATAAAAAGATAGGTAAAGATCTTCCTCCATACCAATTTTTAAAGAGTAGCATATATAACATTTTTATGCAAATATTACACTTTTTAATACATCTTATAGAAATTAACTTAATACGCAGAAACTTCAATTAATAGAAATTAACTGTTTAAAGTTGTATATTTTGTTTGTTTTTGTTTCAAGTATTCCCAATATCAAAGAATATTTGTATTGTATTCTAAAAGTATTTGAAATGTACCAAAGATATATTTTTGTGCCTTTCGGGTGGAAATAAACAATATCACTATTTGTATTTAATTACTTTGACCTTCCAAATATTTACAAACATTACTTATTATACGCCCAGTTAGAAACAACGAATTATTCTTCAGCTCTGTTATTGAAATTGTTAGTTTGATAATAATTGCTCCAATTATAATGGTACTGATAAATTAAACATTTTCCAAATATCAAAATATAAACAAGACCTTCCAAATATTTACAAATACTGTTCTGTTATGCGCTTCGTGTTAAAAGCGTTTCGTTCTTCAGTTCCATCAAAAATTATTTGTTTTCATCCATCAAGCTTATTCACCGAATAAATTCAAAAGAACCGTAGCCTCTATTACACGAATAAACAGACTGTTTTTAAAAAACATGAAAATTAATACCAACTTCATGAAAAAGCAAACATAAATAATTAACCGCGATAAAAATCACACTTGGCATATGATGTTGAAAAAAAAAAAAGGATCTAACAGATTTATCAGCAGTTTTACCCCCAGATGACATTTCCAAGTTTAATATTTTAATTAAATAAATATTAATACAAGTATTACGGGTGAAAACAGGTTCTTTCATAAATCTCGCGATCTGCGCCGACTCCCATTGAGGAGCATAATCAATTCACAAAACAAAACTGAAATGCTGCGCGATTATGTCATTTTTTATCCTTTTCCTTTTCCCACGGCCCTCGTCCCTTCTTCTTTTACCTTCCTTTTTTATCTTTCTTCCCCTTCACTATTCTTTTCTTTCTTTTCGTTTTGTTTTTTTTTGTTTGTTTTTTTTTTTTCATCGTTTCGAAGTGAAACATGTCTGGGCTCTCTATCACTTTCAACTTTTGATATTTATTCTACGAAGGTTCGCGTCATTTAAGCTCTTCACGAGTGGCGATTACGTAAGCGAAATAATGTTAATGAATGCTACATTATGAAGGACGAACGTAAGACGGGTTACTTTCCCATTCATCAGCGTAATTTTGGCCCGAAAAATCGTGGATGGATTCGGATACAAAATCGTCCTCAGTTTCGACAACGTGGGACCGTTTTTAACGGTCGACACGGCAGCGTGATATAATAATGTGTATAATTTAAAATTCAAGCGTTTACACTGACACATTATGCAATTCCCCATAATCTTCGGCCCGTCCAGTTCAGATTATTGTTACTTTCTGACACTTTGATCTTTCGGGCGATTTCATTCAAGTTTCGTCGAAATTTGGAATCTGCTTAGAAATTTCTTTTTCTTTCTGGAATTACTTTTAGAAAGTAAGATAGGAATTGAGAAATTTAATTTTTGTCGCCTTTTCTTTTTCATTTTATTGAATTCAAACATACCGAGCCCCAGCAAATGCGATACTTATTTATATTAGTGTTAAAATATTTATTTATATTAAATACAAGTTCTTCTTGCGTAAAACATAGTGTTATGAATGCTGACTGTCAATAAAATTGAAAAAAGAAACATTTGTAATTATTTGGACGGTCAAATTAATGAGATAAAAACAATCATATTGTTCATTTACATCTGAAGGGCATAAGAGTGGTCTTCTGGTTGGTTGTCTCCAATGAATTTAGAGTAGAACCTATAAAAAAATCCAATATTTTCATCCCTTTTATTCAATAAAATTATGTAAAGGTAAAAAGGTGTGGACTATTCAGGAGTTTTCCTACAGTTCTAGTTGAAGATATAAACAAACTAGCAGAATACAAAGCAGAAATCTAGAATTATCTAGGAGCGTGTTTACGAAATTAGTCGAATCCTAGTTTCAAGTTTTTTTACTCGATGATTCTAGCCAACTTCTCTTTATCTAGAAGAAGAACTAGACATACAACTTTTTTTGTTGACATTAAAACTGACATTTGACTGAGTGGTCAGTGCTGAACTTTTGCATTGAAGATGTATTACAAATCTAAATAAGATTAAAATTGGTCAGTTTTCAAATGGGAAAAAAATAGCCGGATTAATTTTTGCTATTTAAATTTTAGCATTTGGACAATTCCAAAGGTCAACAAGTCAAAATAGAGGACAAACACAATATCAAGGTATTTATAATTAGTTTTACTACATTTCTACCAATTATAATAACATTTTCTCTCATTATAATTCTGATGGCGTGTATTGTTACCGAAAATACTATTTAAACTAACTTCTTTTTCCCAAGTACCTTTGAGTATGTTTAATTAAAATTAACAAATTTCTCGAGAGAAAGAGCTGCGGTAGAAAAAAAAGGATTGCAAACAAAAATGTGTAAACTTTGAACAATGGTTTCAAGGTTCAAATCCATTCCAAAGGCCATTAGCGTCGCAAAATCAAATACAGGCGAGTCAAGGTAAAAGCGCATCTCGCGGCTCTTGTCCCGACAAATACGGACGGTATCCAGTGCCATCGCAATGCGACATGTACATCGAATGCCGCGAAGGTGTACCCGAGGAGAAGATGTGCCCGGAAGGACTGGTGTTCAATCCGGACGCGCACTTCAGTTACCCTTGCGGATACCCCATCGATGTCAACTGCGAAGGCAGACCGGGTTTGCGTAAGTGCTAATTAAAATGCCATAAGTTAAGCTTTATCGTGGGACGTTTAAAGGAGTTACGTCATCGCAAAGTGTTTGACACTGGTGATTGATCTAAAAATAATGTTCAATGAAGACACCGACATTTAATATTAGGAGTAGATGTAAATTTCCAGCGTTTTTAATAACAAAATGATTTTAAAAGATTATACTTAAAAAGTATAAATTCTATTTATAGAACCAGTACTACCAACCGATGAATGCCCCCATCAGTTTGGATATTTTAAAGTTGGAGACAGAGCAAACTGTGGACAGTTCATGAACTGTGCCGATGGAAGAGCTTACATTTTCGATTGCCCCGAAGGATTGGCTTACAATGCTGACACGTATCGATGCGATTGGCCAGACCAGGTTCCCGACTGTGACATAGAAGGTATTCTACGCATTTTACTTTCAGACTAATTCTGAATTTTAAAACAATTTTAAAGCACAATATTACTATAATTCTTGATTTGTCTGGTTCAAACCTTCTTTTACAGTTATATTTACTGAGGTCAAGTAAATAAATAAATTAAATTTGTCTTATTTTCCAGCTTATCTTGGATTTAGTTGCCCCAATGAAAAAGGACCGGTACCACCAGGTGACATCAGATTTTTCAGAAGTCCATCGGATTGTCAGAGATATTTCATCTGTGTAAATGGAAAACCGAGATTAATGAATTGCGGCGAAGGAAATGCTTTCGATGAAACAACTTACACTTGCGAAGCCGCTGTCAATGTCACTGGATGGTATAATAGCTTATAATTTATAATTATGAAAGAAAAAATTTATTTACGTTTTGTATTTTGAATACGTTTTATTCTTCAGTTCTATTAAAAAGTTGTACTTGACTATCTTTTACAAGCAATAACTATAATATAAAACGTTAACAATCATTTTGTTCTAGTTTAAGAATCATAAAATTCTAATGCTATTTTGAATAATCAAAAATGTTGCCATTGAATAAAAGTTCCTAAGGCATAAACAATAACATGTATATAAAAGCTGAATGAGAGAAAATGTCAAACATTAAAACACTTGTTTATTTGCATAAGCAGTGCTTCGGGACAAACTCGTGCAGCTCCACAAAAAATTCAGGGCTTTCAACAAAAACCGCAAAACCAGTACTACCAACAAAACCAAAACCAACAGCAGGCTCGTCAATTTGGTTCCCAACAAAACCAAAATCAACAACGATTTCAGCAAAATCAAAATCGTCAACAGAACTCAGCGTTTGGCCGACAGAGCTATTCTGGTTAAAATATCAACTTTGATCAACCAATAAGCAAGAAACTTAATTGACATTATATTTAATTAACGACTCAATTTATTGAATTTCGACAATTCTTCAACAATAAGACTTCATTTTCAATTAATCCTCTTCATCATTTTGTTCCATATAATAATAACATAGACGAAAAATGTATACAAACAAATTTAAAGAAATTTTTATTATTATTACTCATTAAAAAGAAAGTCTATGTCAATGATGTTGACTGACATGCAAAAGTATCAATTCATCTATGTTATCATTAAGTTCGTGACAGACATTAATGAACATTTGATATATATATAATACATATATATATATATATATATATATAAAATACTGTACATATAAACATGTATATTGTACTCAGCAATTCACAACGATGATGTATATAAATAACTTTTACAACTATACATGTACGAGGTTTGTAAAATAAATGTCTCGTGTGTTCGTAACGTGACTTGGCGCTTTATTATATGCCTTTCAAGATGAATTGGAATTTTCAATAGAAATAAAAGAATGGCGAGGGCCCTTAACAAGAGCCAACTCCTCTGTAGCAGTAGTTTATTTACACTGTTAATGCATCGGTATGAATTAATGTTGTGGAATCTATTGTTCGTTTATGCGCAAATGCATTATCACAATCAGGGTAGTCCGAAATGATTTCGCTCTTGCAAATTCATCTCCTAAGTATGTAGTTTCTTTAATTGCTAACTTTTCAGAAATTCATCGTAATCCGTTGTGTCGGTTTCCAATACGATTTCCTCCAATTTTGGTCCCGGTTTTGGTGACAAAACTCCTTTTGAAAGAAAGTTAATATATTATTATTATTAAAGTAGTCTTACAGTATGCTTTTCTCTTTCTTAATTGCATTTAACGATCCCTTTTTATTACTTTTATTGTCAAGTAACAATAAAGTAATATTTAAGTTACCATAACTTTTATTATTCAATTTGAATCTATAGTTTGAACTAATAAATTGCGAACTTATTTAAATTTTGGGCACTAACAGTCACCAAACCTTACTCACTGGGAATTGAACCTGTGGCTTTGTATTCTTCGAGCTCTTCTTTAAAAGCTTCTTCAAAAGTTTCTTGACGTTCTCGTAAAGTTTTTTGCTGTTTCAGTTCATGTTTCATTACTCTGTCAGCATGATCAGTTGCTAATTTAGCTGAAATAAAAAATTTTTTAGCATGATTTTAACATTTGGCACAATCAATCAATTATTCTTAATAAGGAAATTATTTAGTTGATTTACATTTACAAACAATATTTTAATTAAATTGTATCTGTTGAAAAATAAGATTATAAACCTTTAATTCCATTCAGTTCTGACATTTTTTTCTCCTTGTACAAAGCCAATTGGAATCTGTGATCCAACTGTCTACTTTGTAAATCTAAAATTTCATTTAGGTCTTCCAAATTAAGAAGAGCGGTTTCCACTTCTTCAAATAATTCTTGTAGTGTTCCTAAAAGTGTCATCTCGTTAAATATTTATTAACAGTAATTTATGTAATACTCTTTTTTTTTTTTTTTTTTTTTTTTTTTTTTTTTA
>JABFPN010003697.1:0-17239 GCA_022817305.1 Leptoteleia sp. ZL-2020
TAAATAGAATATCTGGTTAGTGTTATCTGAAATAAGTTTTATTATAAAATGAAATTCCTTTTAATATAAAAACCTTAATCTATTGTATATTAACTGAATATTCTTATTTTTAATAGATTTTCTATTAGTTTTGATAGGAATATTTTTATTGTACAGGTTTCTTAAAGTAAGTATATTTTTTTTCTGAGTGTGGGTCGTATATTTTAAGAAGAATACACTTTAACGTATGAACAAATTTTATAGGTGTTTTAGAAATTTTTTTTTTTCTTCAAAATTGAAGCTTTTATAAAGTTCTTCGTGCATTCAGGTTCTATTGAAAAATCGATTATTTAACAAGTAATTTCTATACTGAAAGAATTGATAATGTCTTTTATGTCTTCATGAATACTTAATAAAATAAATTAAAATTAAGGTTGAGTTACTTTACAGTATTATAATGTTTAATATGATTAGAGTTTAAAACATTTTAAAACGGAAAATATTTGTTTAAAAATTTGTTTACCTGTATGTTTTTCGTACTCGTTAGATGATAAGTAAAAAAATATACGTTTTTCAATTCTTTAAGTATTATAGTACTAATAAACATTCCGCGGTAAAACATTAAGGACTTTAACATTTTTTTTACGCTTTGCCTTCCAGATATTACGACATTGCGAAAAACTGTCGTGCGGGATTTGAATAAAAAACAAATTTCGCATGTCATTAGTAGAAAAATATTTGACGAGACATTTCCGTGTTATTTTATAAGAGCCAGGAAAACGACGGCGCGGTACAAGTTAGATGTTTTTCTTCAGGGAGCCACATTTTTATAACCCACAGGAGAATCTTTACATACACATACGTACTCCGGTATTATTCGAGCTTGTAAAACAGCCATTTTCATTTCGTACCATTATCCGCCTCGAATCCTTAAAATGCTTTTAACTTTACATACGAAGGATATATATATGTATATATAAATATACTTTTATATATGTTTTTATTTATATACATATATATATAAAATAATGTGTAAATGTTTGCACACATACGTATCAATTTTGTGTTAGATCAATATATATATATACGTATATTTGTTCAAAATTTATTTATGATTGAACAATTGTATTGAATGTCTGGAAAAAGACTACTCCTTTTTGCCAAATTTTGCTATAGAAATTAGTATAATATCACATGTTTCTGAGTTTATAAAATTGTAAAATTTGAGGACACGTTTACAAAGTGAACAATGTTTACTATCAAATTTTCCTCGGTATTAAAATTTCCATGTATATGTTATTACAACTATAACTTTGCACATATCGATGCAAATTTAATGCAAATCGAAAACGATGAAATCTACATATTCATCTTTAACGTATTCTGTGTTTATTGCAATTTAATTAATTTTTCGTATGTTAGCAAGTATTTATATATAAATGCTTTTATGCACTGAGAAAAATTTCTTTGAATAAAATTGTAGTTTAGAACAAACGAACCTTATCGAGCAGATTTATACGAGTTTTAATATTATTTAAAAAAAAAAGAATAATAAGATTATTTCACTAAACTACAGTAGGAGTCAAATTAAAGAAATTTTAAAAATCAAGTATCATTTGTATACCTTTATTAATTTTGAATATAAGTGTACATTTATTAGTTTGTTATTCAACATTTCTTTAATCTGACCCCTTCCTACATATATTTGTATTAAATACCATTTAACCTAAATTTAACAATTAAAAACTTTGCTTTAATACATCTCTTATTATGCAGAAATTACATAATAAGAATAATCAAATATAAATATTGAAAACAGAATAAAATAAAAACGGATTATTTCGTCTTTCTATATTTCTAAAGTTTATATTCATCTGTCTTTTACAATGTAGATTCAGCATTAGTTTTCATGCTGATTCAACATATTAATCATTCCAATTTAAATAAAACTCCCTGGCAATATCCTTTAATGACATCTTTTGGTAGTATTTAACTTTAAACAGTTTAAAAGTTTATATTAACGCAAACTTTTGTTGCAAAATAAAATGTAATATATCATTTACACTTAACTTAAACAGTATATTTTTTACAATATACATGTAAAATTTCACAGATACTCCTGCACATACCAACGACTTGTTCTAAAACTCAAAAATCTCCTTAAAATGTCAATTTAAATACAATGCGTCAGGGGCGTGGGGTGGTGGGAGAGAGCTGAAAAGGGAGAACACCTTGGCGCTCCCAGAGGAAAATAAATTGTGTCGCAGGTAACGACGTCAGGGGCAAAAAAGAGAGCGCGAGTGCATTGTTTCTCAATGAATGACTGTAAATGTATATTCCTTTTAGCGTGTCGAAAAAAAAGGGAGAGAATTTGCATGCTGAACGTTTCATTTGTCGTCGGGAAATTTCGCATGATCCGCCGCGGAAATGCTACGGTAAAATTGTAGCTTGCAAATAAGTAAACTCAATCTAATCTCGCGGTTGAAATGTCGGGCTCAATAATCCGGAGTAAGACCCGGTTTGACTTTATGAGAGCAGGTGCGCGCCCCGAGTAATTCAGCCCGCTCGAATTCCTGGCCTCGTTTTGCAGGCCTCGCCGGGTTCGCGAGAAATCAGTCGGCCCTTCGCGGCGAAACTTAATTTCCGCGTTAAAAAGAACGGCGACAACGGGATTCCGAGTGAAGAGAGCTCGCGATGGAAATTTTATTGGGCTTAAATTGTACCGCGATTGGCTTTCAGACATTTGGCGCACCTCGTTCCGAGACAATCCATACTGACGTGTAATTTCGCTCCGTGTTCGATCCGATTCGAATTAATCGACGATTGATTTATTGTAAAGTTCTACAACAACACAGCTCACGTTGTATTGTAAATTTGAACAAATCAATCATAAATTATTACCGTGTTTTTGTTTCAATTTCTATGCACACTTGGATTAAATTGTTAATTTCATTAATAAGATGTTTTTAATTACCTTTTTTTTATTTCATGCTAAGAAATTATAATTGATTAAATTAAAATTTAGGAATTTGAATTTGCTTTCTTATTTCGCAAAGTGAATTTTATTGTATATCGAAGGAACGGGCATATCTTTTATAATCGTTGTATATTTCGAATTTATTTCGCACAATAATGACATGACAATAATCATATGAAATATTTTGAGTTTAATTTTTTATTGACGTTTGCGAATTTACGCCAATTTAATTTGTTCGGCGTAACGAACAGACGGACGAGTTCCGCGATATTTTTCCTCGCCGAGAAATTGTTAAAATGAAAACAGAGATAAACAAATCTAATTTCAAGAACAAAATTTGCAGTGGCTACACAAAAATTGCGGCGTTGCCTTGCGGACGGAAATGATTAAAAATTGTATTAAATCATTCCAACGCTTATGAATTCGGTTTTCATACGCAGGAAAGAGTTGAATTCCGCGGGAGATTATGTGGAATATTTTACTTTCGCACTATTTTAGAAAATAATCAAAGATTCGTTAAACTAGCAGTAATTGAAATTTTTATTATAGTCTATTTCAATAGTACTCAACGAGAGAACAGTACGGATACCAGAAATGGTCAGATTGGATGTATTGTTTAGAGTGTTAGATTAATAATTTTTTAATTGATTACAAAAACATCAAAAAAATAACTCAAAATATTCATAAACATTTATATAACAATAATAATAAATAGTAAAAATTATTTTTTTCTTAAATATTGTCACTCGATTCGTGGAAAATAGCATCATTATCTAGACAATTTTTCCATCGAACTTCGACCCCCCCCCCCCAAAAAAAATACTTGTAATCAACTTTCGACGTGTCTCGTATAAATAACGGTCGTTTAGTATGCGAAGTATGTACATATTCATCTCGATAATATGTAACCTCCTACACATTTGCTTATGCATTGCTGCTTTCTCATTGCAATTATAAGCTGGCTGGCGTGCTATTCATAAGAGAGTATTATTAGTCACATTTGTATTCATACTTGATACTACCTATGCATAATTATCAGAATAATGAAGGAGAAATTCGTAAACGCTGTCTGCCACGCGGCAATGCATTTTCGGCGCAGAATTGTCGCTAATTTTGGCCGACTTTTTCCCGCCACTCGCCTCCCCCCCCCCCCCCCCCCACGAGACATTACACGGGCAAAGCGCCGATGTCTGACCTAACGCGGACTCGCACTACTGGCAATTCGCGCGACTCGCAAATATTTAAGCTCTTATATTTTTCACGGCGTTCTTGCGGTCCAGCCGTTTAAGTGACGTTCAGGGGTGGGTGGGGAAGGGTTCGTTTGATTGTGGTTTCACATATTTCGCTACGTAGTTTTTCACGCAAAATATTCCGCGCATTTGCTTCGGTTTGTTTCAGTAAATTTTTCATCTGTAATTGCATACACGAAAGAGAAGAGCAAATTTTATTTTTCTTTCCTTTTTATCGTTCCTTTTTTTGTTTTATTATTTTTTTTTCTGTATTTGCTTTTCATTTTCGGTATAATCCACTCGTGGTGGTTTGTAACTAAAATCAATCGAACGCTCGTGCTAAGCGCACTAGTCATTACTTGACTTGTTCGGTATTTTTGTGTATCTGCCTTCTATTCTAAGTGATTTTTAAGTGCGGAAGGGCGTCGCGTAAGCGAGACAAATGAATGGTCGCGGGTCGAAATAAAGCAGAATTAAGATAACGGAAAATAAGGCTAATAAACGTTATCTCTATCGCGAGAATAATTTCGCAATTTGAACCAACCTTTTTTTTTCGTTTAGTAATTCGTTTAATCGGGACTTTTATTGGAGTTGAATACTTTTCATAAAATCGAAAAGTTTCCTATTTTTATATTTTTGTTTATTTCATTTAGTTATATAATTTTTAGTTTTATTTAATAATACATCATTGAATGTGACAAAAAACATAATGCAAAAGTTTAGTATCATATTTTATAATTACAGAATTATACTACTAATATTGTATAAAAAGTTAATGCAATAAAAATTAAAACGAATAAATCGTTATTTCAGTGTCGCATTGAGCATAAAAATAATTATAAAGTGATAATAAAGTTCGTAAACTTTAGCGAAATACATTATTTAACATATATTAACGTTAAATCAATATAGAAATTAATTATATAATAACGAACTTATTTAAAGTTAGTTTTGTTTAATGTATTCATCAATTCAATATCATTTAGTTACAATCCTGAGTAATTTATTGTAATAAATATGTTCGCCATATCAAATAAACTTGTATTAATATTTATTTTCGAAAAAAACTGAAATAATCAACTTACCAATGGTAAATAAGTGTATTATAGAACGTAACTATGTATACATATTTATATAAATTTAATAATGTTGAAATTAATTCAATGATAAGGTTTAATATGTTCTATAGCACATTCCTTTAAAATTTAAAATCAAGTTTATACAAGCCCCGAAGCAAAATTAATTTCATAAATAACGAAAAATTATAATTCGAAACGTAATGATGACTCCTTATTGCTAATATAATTTTTAATATTATATACATGTAGAAACGCGACGATGCGCGTTATATCGAGTATTTCGAAATTATAGAATCACGCATGACTTGGCAGCCAAATAATTAATTGCCTCCGCGAGTTAGTTAGAAAATTATTTTATTCCCGCAATTTCCGATTGAAATACGCGTCGTTTGTAAATATGCATTAGATGTTGATTTCGGAATTGTGTGTCGGAATATTTCGGAATTATGGTTACACGTGACTTAGCAATGAAATAATTAACTAACTTCGTAAATAAGTTTGAAAATTTATTTATCATATTAGAGTACTTAATGCCTGTCAAATCTCGTCACAACTTCGGACGAGAGTATGTTAAATGATTATTGTCCTGCCTTAGACGGCTTCGTTGATATTCAATCTGTAAAGTTGTGACGATCACTTTACACCCAAGTTGATTATGCGGGCTTGCTGAAACTACGCTGAAGATTTCTTGTCGCATTAAACACGAGGTATCGCCAAAGTGAAATGACTCGGTGTACTTCAAACGCGATTAGAGCACTCCGCGCAAATTTATTAGGAATTACAAACGATTGATTGTAAACAAAAAAAATTCCATTCCGTGCGATTTAACGGACAAAGGACGGGGGAGCTGGCAAAAAAAAAAAGCTTGTCGAATAACGACTTCACCGTTCAAGTCGGCAAATTGAAACTTCTTTTCAATTAGGTAACATTGCAATTTGCGGAACCGAAGTTTACGCGGTTATAATAAGTTTAACGGAAACTCATCAAAGATTAATTATAAGATTGATAAACGTGAATTTCCATTGAAAATATTTCGCCGGAAATATGTTTTTTCAGTTTTAACGCAAGAACTACGAAGTTTCGTAATTATTTAAATTGCTTACAAGTATTAACAAAAAAAAATCAAGTTTCCAATTCATATTGTAACATTATTGAATTATATTACCCGCCAAACTAATATTTAATTATTAGTAATCAATCGAATTAAAGCGGTTATTAACCGAAAAATTGACCTAGAAGAGCTTATTAGAAGCAACTGTTTCACACATATTATTTTAAGAAAGTTTTCATTCGAATATAAACCCCTTTTAAAATCAGTAAACCAGTTCTTGCATCTTAAATTAAAGAAATGAGTCCAATGAACTACACCTGGGTCCATAATGGGTTAACTGAAATGTTCTTTGTTCAGAGACTCTTTTCTTTCCGACGCCGAAATACTGCAAAGCCACCTCTTTATTATTCCGACCCTTCCGGTCACTATATTAAACCCTCAACGATCCCACTATATCACAACAGGCATTGTCTCGGGATGAACTTTTCCAGCCCTACCATCCATAACTCAAAAATCGCACCATTATCGCAAATTTGCCGGACAGAGAGGTGGGGAAGGGAGGGGCGCGCCCTTTACGTGCATCCCAACTATCATCGGGACATTCGTAACTTCGGCACTTTGGAACAGCCGTACACACATCATATGCACGCACACATGTGTGGCATTACGAGTTATAGGGTTGCCGAAGTTACTCGCGAACACAAGTACAGTGGATGCTCCAGACCCGTTGCGGGTAGTGTTTAATGTTGCTCGAGAGCCCCCGGGAGATAGTAGCACTTTATACCCCCCCCCCAACCCCCAACCTCGGCTTTCTTCTACACAACTTCTCCCTTCCCCTTCCTACGAATATAAGCCAAACTCTTCGGCGAATATTGTTCGAGTCAAGATTTACATTTTTATGATGGCATTCCACTTCGTTCCTGATACGGGAACACCGCGTAAAATTGGAACTCGATTATTTTAAGTAGGTAAAGTGTCGTCAAACACACACCCTTTTAAATGTTCAGCTGTTAGGTAATTAGCGAGAATAATGGAGCACCAAGTAGTGAAGAAGATTATCAAAAATATTAATATTTTGTTTATCGTCAAACGATTGATTTATTTACATTTTTTCATTCCCATTAATATTATATTAAACGACTTTCGTTATCGTGATTCGAAAAGGTGCCTCAAAGTGAGTATCAAAAATTGAAGAAGGTCGATCAGACGTTGAAGACAAAGGAATGTCAAAATTGTACGAAATAGTGTGCAGGATTGAAAGTATTCCTGGATAAAGATTCGTACCAAATGCGAAAAGAACTTGCCCTTACTATCAATAATATATTACCCGCGCGGAAAAATACAGCTGGATTTCGGCTGGGTTTTGGCTGGATCTCGGCTGAATTTCGGCTGGAAGCAAAGTTGGAAATAGGATGGGTTTGGCGCAAATCCAGCCTTTTAAAACGGCTGGTAGCAATCGGCTGGATATCGATTGGTAAAAAGAAAAAAAAGAAAAATCGACCAGCTGTTATAAACGGGTCATTCCGATTCGAATCCTGTTGGTCCTTACAATGTCGGTTCACCCTTTAGCCGGCACTCTGCTACGAGAACGTAAGCCAAGCCAACGTATAATATTTAAGCAAAGATTTACATTTTTACGATGACACTGTATTCGATACGGGGCCGCCTAGAATGGGAATTAGATCCATTTACATATGTACGCGTTCAGCAGAGATTAATGTCTTGATTAGTTCAACGTATGCGCGCGTTATGTACACCGGGACTATAATGACCGTCGGGGCGCGTTACGTCGGCCGCTCCTCGCTACTGTGCGCGCACCCGAGTACGTGCATTAATGCGCGCTCGTGTGCGGGACGCTCCTGGCGAAATAGACCAAGAAAAACGATGTCGCCGAATTCAATTTTTTCCGGGCTTAGCGAGTACGCGCGCGCGTTTATATGTACATTAGAGCCGTGTTTTCGTTGGAAATTTTTTTACCCACCCGCCAGGATTACGAGTGTTGGAATTTGGAAGCGGGCCCGAGGCGGAATGTGGGGCGGTGGGCCGGAAGAGTGGGGGGAGGGGGGAGAGAAGAAAACACGAGACTAAATGCAGAAAATAAGTCGTTTTCCATTGCATGTTGCAAAATAAAGTGGTTCGAGGATGGATTTCGAGATTTCCTGGCGCCTTTGTTGTGGGTATTACACAGGGAAAATATATCGGTTTCGTTATTCATGTATGGACACCTAGTGGTTTCGAGAAATACGACCCGAGGGAACTTAATTTTTAAGTTGAACTATTGTATTATTGAAATTAAAATTCAAATAGGATACTGTGAATTGATCATGATTGTGGTGAATCGTATTACACTTCTTATATAAAGATACATGCTTTGGTATTATATAAAAGATTTTTTCTTTATTTTTGTTTGTTAATTTGAAATTTTAATTTTAAGTTAAATGTAATTTCTTGTTATGTTTGTTATGGCATACTTTATGTAAGTGGTATATTTTATATAAATATAATTTACAGGAATAGAAAAAGTTCTTCATTTTCCAAAAAGCAGTAAATGTAGAAAATAATTAATATTTCTTCTTTAAAGTTAAACGAGCAAAATGGCGGTATTATAATTATCAAAGCAAAAAAGTTCGCCTTTTATTAGTCACTCATGGTTGTAACATTGTGAAAAGAATATAACATTTTTAATTTGCCATATAGTGTACGTGACACAGGACATATAATGTTTACGGTTAATTAGGTTATGTTTTGATTTATATAAAGAAAATAAACAATTCTGAATTTAATGCTTTGGCTGTACTTTTTTTTATAGCTGTTTCAAAGTAACGTAATTACATTTTTATTTCAGACAAATAAAAAATTATGGCTTTTGTTCATATAAATTTGCTGTATTAATTTATTATAACTATTCTGAACGACGTTTTCAAATAGCTTTTTACTGATTACAGTAGGTTATATTTAATAGCATACGAAAGTGCTTATTAATGTAGCACTAAAGAGGAAATGGTTCTGAAAAAAAAAAAATCTTATATCGACGTTTAACTGTCACCTTTTGTCGGAAATTGTTTACATTTTGCTCGTATTTATACATTAAAAATTTAAACTTACAAAAAATACACGTTATTTGCCAAAAATACATAAAGATCGTTCAGTGTTTTATGCATATATTAAACTTCATTCCATTATCGTTCATACCAAATACGATGCTCGAAAACGGCGTTGCGAAACGGACCGTAAAAAATTTTTTTCATTTAATTAAGACCTCGCCTCAAACCTGCCGAAAAATTGTTGCGATTTTAATCTTCTTTTTTCTTCCAATGAGATTGTCGTTTTATTGCAATTAAACAATGCGAACGTTAAATTGATAGAACGAAGAACGAGTTAATTTTATTGCGATAATTAAAAATTTAATTTCGAACGCGCCACTATTCGTTATTATGATATTCGGTTGAATTCGCGCGGAGCCCGGCATCGTCAATTCGCAAATTTATAATACGAATTTGATCAACCCGTATTTACCATATATTTCATTCAATATACTAATATTTCCGACAGCGCGCATCGATCGCCGCGGAGAAAACACATATTTCACGCTAATTTTTGTTTCTGTTCAATTTGCTACTTTATCAAGCAAAAATTGATGTTGATACGAAATACATATGTGTCAAAATATATAGGGTGCAACGCGAGTGTATTTCGACGCGCGACATATTTATATATTTTGTCACAATTTCGCAGCGTACGTGGGTGTAACGATCGCGCAAATGAGCGAGAGGTTAAATTCTCTTTTTTCTCCCTTTTTTCCATCTTTTTTTTTTTTCATTCGAACGAGTGACACCATTCGAATAACCCGCGATAGCAATAACGTATTGCCAAATCAATTTCGCTTGAAACATCGCGTATTCCGAATCATCGAATTACATGTCTTAATTAATTGTCAATGAATTGCGCGCCGGGCAAATCAAAATCAGCTTTTTTTTTCTCCCCGCCGGAACGAGTTCGCGAAACCAACGCGCATTAATTAACATTCGTTCCGAACTACGCCGGGGCCGGGGGGGCATTTTTGTTGAAAATTACTTTGGAGTGCGAAACAAATATTACCGCGCGCATAGATAATATCAATCGATATCGATTTCCCGGGCGCACTAAATTAGACAAGAACATGGACCATTATTTGGAAACAGAATTACGTTAATTTCACGAACGATAAACGAGCTTTGTGTTACAGTCAAGGTTTTAAATAAATGAAACACCTTGTTGAGAAATAATGAGATGTGGCGAATGTTTCGGGAAATGAATTATAAACTGTGATTGAGGATCGATGAGGATTTAGAGGGGGAGTTTCGTTATATTGGTACCGATATGACGGTGTGGAATGCGAATTGAAAATTAAATAAATGCCGTAATTTTATCAATATTTACGAGTAATTTGTCAGCCTTAATAATTCAAATAGGGGAAAAAGAAAATTATCCAGATCTCATTGCAATGGAAATTGAATTGACAAATCAATACTTATTTTAAATGTACTTTTGGGTAAAGATTATAATTCTCTATGAATACATTTTTATGAGATATAAATGAAAAACCATATGAAGGACTTAACCATGTAAAATGATCCATAAAACTTGCACAATTTTTCCTCAATTTTTTCGCACGAATTAAATAAAGTTACAAATTGATATAATGCAATTTGCAACTACTCTCGTCAATTTATGTACATTTTTCCACACTTGCATTTAAAATGATTTATCCACAATTTCAATCACCACTTTTTATATAACCGGTCGCTTTTGATGTTACAATTCAGCGTAACACACAAAACCAGCAAATAGTTACACCCTGTCTCGTTAATTATTGTTTGCAATTTGAAACGATTAATTTTTTTTGCCCCCCGTGAAAACCGCCCGAGGGCGCATTACAAAGTATAAATAATTTGTTGAACAACCGGGTCGACGTGGCTGCTCGGCATAAAAACCCGACAAAGGGGCAAAAAGAGAGAAAAAGAAAATTGGTTGTGGCGCGTTTGGTACGTGAATGTGGCGCTCGTTAATTCGAGTACACATCCTTAGCATTCGAGACACGTGATCTAAGTACATAAACCGGCGGCGATAATCGACCGAAAAGTACGCCGCGCGTGTAAATAAAATTACCGAGTCAATAATAACTTGCCGTGAGCGCGCGATCGGTTGCTCCGAGCGAATCGCGATCCTCCTTAATGTATGCGACGTTCACCAAAACTGAAAAAAGAACAAAAAAAAAGGAACTAAAAAAACAGAAAGGAACCGAAAGGACGTGACAAGGATAGAACAAGAAGAATAGCAAGACATAGAAGAAGAAGAAAACAAAATCGCGAAAGAAGGAGCGGAAGAATGGGGCCAAAATGGCGACACCGATTTGTTTGATATGGCGATTAAAAAAAGAAAGGGCTCTGAAGTATGGGGGGGAGGGGGAAGGGTTTGGAGTAGAATATGTTTCGGGGACCTCTGCACGTCGGCTGTTTTATCGCGACGCCGATCGTCAATTACCCACACCAATGTCGAGGAATAATAACCCGCGATGCGATCTGCGCGCTTTTTCTCACACGACGCGAATTCAGGTGGTTTTATCCCGAGTCTACTTCCTCCGCGGTACGGAGCATAACGCGCCGCGATACTTGGATATTAAAGTGCTCGTGAGCACGATCCAACATAGCAAATCCTTCGCGAGAGAACGTGAATAGTGTCGTTGAGTTTTTCATTGACTCTTATGATTTGTTTTATTTGTACGTCTTTTGATTTGAGATCCATCTTGAGAAATCAGAAATTGAAATGTCATAATCGAAATAACATCGATGAAAAGACTCTATAATACTTGCGTTTGTACGTGCGCGTACAAATAAGTTTTGTACACTCATAAAGAAATGTATTTGTGCGAGGAAACCTGTTTAATTAGACATTTTCTATTTAAATTAATAGCAATTCTATTTAAAATGAGAATATTCGGTTTGATATACAATAAATTAAGATTTTAATATTATTTTAAAGGATTACAATGTTATAATAAATTTAAGTGTTTATATTAAAAGGTCATTGATTTTACGATAAATCTTATCTCAGATAATAATTAGATTTCTGTTTATTATTAGAATATATCTATTTGTAAATATATAAGTTTGCAAGTTTCAAGATAAATTAGTGCTTCGAACAATTTAAAATATACATATTTTCATACGTAGTGTGAGTAAGTACATATTTATATATACTGCATGCAATTGTTAAGTTAAATTTGTGTCATTTGTTGAATATACTTAAACTGAAACAATTTTTATTATTTTCTTGAAAAAATATCCGTTTAATATAAATGGAATTATTCTTTAGATAATATATGCTTTATAAGAATTATTTATTCTTATTATAAATAGAATTTCGTTTTGTCCATATAATGAATGGAAATCCTATTTAATATAAGAATATTCTATTACTCTTAAATAGACAGTTTTGTGAGTGTATATTAGTTTCTTTATTTAAATATTGTTTTATTTCTATTGATTATGATTTAAGTACCATTATCATTTCACTTGTTTACATTAATCCAATATATCATGTATTCTGTGTAATAAAATAAATATCCTTTTTTACCGTTCGTACTTATTCTAAAGAATACATATCTTCATATTTAATGTGCACTGAGAAAACCATGACAGAAGATATTACTGTTTATAACTTTATTTTAAATACGTATCAATCTTTGAATAAATATTACTGCTTTTAAAAGCAGAGATATCAGTTTTAAATGTTATTTCTATTGTTAAAACAGATAATTTTCATTTTAAAAGCAGTACTTTTTAATGAAAAATTTAACATTTAACTGAAACAAACATAAAACAGTAATATTAGGTGTCATATTTTTTTTAATGTACTGGTCAGCTGAAAAGGGAACAAACTTTTCGTTATCACAAACAAACTTTTTCTTCCTCCGCGTGCATTAACGTTTGAAATGTCTAATTTATTCAAAACGACATTTTTATTTCAATGAATACGCATCGCTTGTTACAATCATAACAAGTTTATTACGCTTATTAATTAATCACACATTAATTCATGGAACATTAATCTCAAATATGACTGTTCATTTGTCGACTCGGAATTTGTTAATGTTTGACGTGAGTAATTTAATTCGCATAAAGAGAAAACTTTGCAAAGCCGATAATAACTGTAATGTAAGACTATAAAATTTATTCATGCAATAATAATAATAATGATAATCTAATTTAATTTTACAAGTTACTACGTTCCCTGTTACGTAAAGGTTTAAAGGCTTTTATATTTCGTGCCAAATGCTCGAATTCATTTTCTTACGTAATTAGAGTTCTTGTGAATGATGAATGACAAGTGAGATGAATTTACTTTTAATAACAATGTAATAAAATCAATATGAATACATTTTAATTCCATTATATTACATCTGCGATTTGAAAAAACGTTAGACTCCAAAAATGATTTAACAAATTATAAAGAATAACACTAAACCTGTTAAAAATATTATAAAATAAATGCTTCCCAAATATTGATTAACTGCATTATTACCACTTTCCGGTTTCCTACCTGCAAAGTGACAAAATTGACACTCTAGTAAAAAGCCTTAACCCCGGTTCTCGAATCGCACGTTCAAAAGCGAATCAAGCCGGTGAATAAAATAAGCCCATAAATTGTTCCCATGAAATCCGACGTGTAAAACATGGCCGCGCGCAAAAAAATGAATGGCGAAAGACTGAAACGAAAAAAGCGGCGTGACAAAAACGAAAAAAAAAAAAGAAAAAAAGGCAAAAGGGGGCGGATAATGACCGCGGCAAAGCTCGCTCAAAGTACATAACTCGCGGCGTTTTCAGACGCGAAACTTACGTACAAATAAATGGCCCGGCGCATATAAGTCGCCTTTTAAATCTTGGCGGGTATTTTGTTTTGTCGCGTCAAAAACTGCGAGAATTGATAATGGCAAGTGCGCCCGAACACACGCCCCCAAACGGTCCCTTTTCATATTTCACCGTTTTACTTTCCATATCTCTCATATTTTCCTAGCGATATTTTTTAATGCCCTTTTTTTCTTGCTTCTGTTTTTTTTTTTTTTTTTACTCTTTTTTTGCCATCGCGCTGTTTGTTAACCAAGTGAAAAGCGCTGCCGCTGCAGCCGTTTACTCGGCGGCTGCAAAAAAGGGCTCGCTGAAATCGAGAAATTTTCATCATCGATGATTTATGCGCGGAAATTGGCATACGATTCGCGCGGTACAATCGACGGCAAAAGTTTTTGCCGCGGAATTAACGGCGCTCGAAACTTTTTCGCTTTGAGTGCCGGAATATTTTAATATCGGCCATTGTTATGCCCGTTTCGCGGATTAACTGGCCGCTGCCTTTCGTACGGTTAATCGACGAAACAGTCGGTTCATGCTTACGAGCCGAGCACCCCGAAATGGGTTTAAATATTGCTTCTGGGTCAGATGGCGCTGATATTGTCATGTTATCAAATTGTATAGTCAAATTTTTAAATGATCATTCATTGAGTGCGTAAAGTTTATCAATGAAAATGATTTACAAACGCTATTACAATTAAGGTGATTATTTAAAATAAATAACAATCATATGGGATTTGGTAAAAACACGAAAACATCATTCACGTATAAATATAATGATTCTTGCGCCTTACCATTAATAAATTCATATATAATAAAATATAATATTAATATTTTAAATGATTAATTTGAATCCAAAATGGGATACTTATATAATTTTACAATGTTTAAAATTATGGCTCTCTAAGCAGCTTTTATGGATTTGTAAAAAAAAAATAGTACATTTTAAACTGTTTCCGTTGGAAGTGAGGAATGTCTGTTACATTTTCGAACGGTGGGAGTAAGGTGCCGAGGAAGGTGTGGGATCCAGCTGTGATAGAAAATTATTGCTGGTTTATGCAGAGAGAAGATGGCACACTTTAGAAAGGAATAAAAGAATAAGCAGACGTGCTTTGTTTTTCCATGCGAATACGTATATCTCTTCTTTTTTTTTCTGTTACATTTGAAAATTAAACAAAATTCTACACCTCTTGAAACTTTTGTGTGCACTGCGAAAGAAGTTATTATTAAAAATTAATATACCTTTTGACGTTGAAAAGATTCAGTCCGGGATGTTTACGAAATTATTATTCCAATATAATAACACTTTGCCAGTATTAAAATATTTCATAAAGTTTATTTTGTAATTATGTTTATATAATTGTTTAATTTAACTAATTAAATTATATTAAATTAAAAAAAATTGATAATAATATCGTATTGATTTTACTGCAACTGTATGGTAAAATTCACCGTTAACCATATATTTCCAACGCCAAAAGTATAGTAATTTTAAAGAGAACTTTTTCCCAGTATATAACAAAGTGTACGTGTATGAAATATTTATATTAATTTGCAAATAATTGGATAATGTCAAAAATAAACTGAATGAACGTCAGTGATGGATGGACGGGAAAACGTTCAAATTAAATTTAATATTAATAAATTGTTTTTTGCCATTTTCAACCATATTTTTAATTAAATTAGTTTAAATAAAGTGTAATATACATTATCCCTGTTGATTAAAAAAAATTTACAGTCCATAAATAAAGATTATCAATTCTCGGATTTGATGTAACTCGGGCAAAATTACATGTTACTTAAAAGCAATAATCAAATTCAATCAAAGTGACGTCGACCGTGATATTTTGCGACCATTTTTACGTCATGGTTAATTAGATATCACTGTCATACGCGCTACCGATTAATTAGTTTAGTTGTTAAATTATTCAGTCTGAGTGTCACTCGCCAGATGTAATGACTCACGATTTCATTGTAATTTATGCGAACACAAATGTGTAATTGAACAAATATTTCTATTTTCATTTTCTTCGTGCAAAATCAAAATAATTAAAGAAATAGAGAAGCAAAAATTTTATTTCACCTTTCACTTACTTTCACTCTTTTAAATTCATTTATTAATATTTCTTTCACGTCACAATTATGCTATTTATTTACTCTAATTTATTTCCTTAAAATTTCACTTTGAACAATGTATTTTATTTAAGATAAAACGTCCAAGAGCGACCGTGCAACAAATCAATCGAACAATGCGTATCACCATTCAGAAGTTTAAAACTGAAAATGGTCAAAGTGCACAATGTGACGCGGGGAATATATCAAACGGCTTCGCACGTTGCAATTCCGCGAGACAGCGACACGCATTATTCGCGGCCGGCCAAGCTTAGAATGCGCGTCGGCGAAAAACAGCTCGCGATCGGAAGTCCAGGCGACATAACAGTTTGGGTTTTCCTCCTCGCGTAAAACATTCACGTGCCAACTTTACAAATAGTTGAATCGTCAGCATCAACAATCGAGTTATCATAACTGCGACAGTAAA
This sequence comes from Leptoteleia sp. ZL-2020, assembly GCA_022817305.1. NCBI lineage: Eukaryota > Metazoa > Arthropoda > Insecta > Hymenoptera > Scelionidae > Leptoteleia > Leptoteleia sp. ZL-2020. Next base: position 16,738 of record JABFPN010003697.1, read on the forward strand.
ATCGACCGAGAGTGTCCGCTCTGGCTCCTCGAATAACGATCATCCTAATAATCGTGAAAAATATATGCCACCGCGTAATGCGAAAAGTTCGGCTGTTGGTTCGAATGGCGTAATTCTCCTCGCCCCTATTCTCCCGCATTCAATAAGGTCAAAATGTGGCAGGGCGATTCGAAATTGTAGTACAACGAAAAGTAACCGCAGACTACGGCACGTAACAAGTACCGTTACAAAGTACCCAAGTAAAAATTAGACTAGATTTTGTCCAGTTCAAAAGTGGTACTAGCCAGACTTTGACCAGTTCAACTGGCCTAGTCAAATCTGACAAGATACTGTCCATATTCTGGCCCATAAATACTGGAGCATTATATGACTGTATAGAGCCTAGCTAGGTTCTTACCAGTCAAATTCGGTTAGTTTGTACAGTCAAAAAACTATTCCACATTTTTCCATGGAAAAACTATCTAAAACTTAACTAGATTTTTAAGCTAGTTCCTGTCCAGAA
>JABFPN010003698.1:0-17238 GCA_022817305.1 Leptoteleia sp. ZL-2020
TATTAAGGTTCTTAAAGACACTCGTACTACTACACTATAAGGCTGATAGTCTTTGAGAACCGTAATACTGATCAACAGAGGTCGTGAATGGCCGAGTGGTAAGACATGTGACTTATAAATTGTAGATAGGGAGTTCAAATCAAGGTGGGATTAAAGTAAATTTTTTTTTATATAGAAATGCTTTGTTAGCCACTATGGCTCGTCTGTGGCTCCTGGCCACATCCCACAGTCAATCCATTGCGGCAACATGTGTGGCTTATTGTGGCCAAGACTGTGGGCTCCCGCATGCCACAGTCTTAGCCACAGTGCTGCCATAGACTCTGCCACAATGTTATTTCCACGCGGGTTAGGATAGTAATTTTTCAATTCTTGCAAGTATATGACCAGTTTACCAACAATGTCAGCAATTTTTATTAATCTTTTCTCTCCGTGTAATGATATTACAATAGTATGCATGTAATTTTATTGATATTTTTATAGTCCCACATAATTAATGTAGTTAAATAATTGCTACTGAAATTATATTTACAATACATTTACATATACGAAATGTTGTATACAAGATACCTTTAAATTCGTTCTATTGATTAAAATAGAAATGAAAAAAAAGATGATGAAACAATAAATAAAGTTTATAAATATTTTTATGCAATTAGTTTAGCTATAGTATGAAAAAGTCATCGTTCTAATTAACTTTGGAAATTCTCTCATTAACATATTTTATATTTAAACATTAAGTTACTTATGACTAACCTTATGCTATTAAACTACGAAGTATTAAACTAATTGTTGATTATTAAGTGTCTTTAAGTAGAAGCGACATAGAGTAGTTTCATGCATTTGAGTTTTACACTTATAAGTTGAACTATTAGTGGTAAAAGAATTTGATCACTATACAACATTGAACTGTTTATTTGTATTAATGAACTTATTCTCAAACAAAACATTCTGTTATTTTACTGTAAAATTTATATGAGATATAATTTTCAAAGTTTACATATTCGAAAAATAAAGTGATTGTTAACCGGAAAAAGAAAGCAACCAGTTATTTGCAAAGAAATATTTCAACGAAATTACAACCGTACTTTTCATTCTGACTCTTTCTCATTGGTAAGTAATGGTTCATTTTTAATTCTTTTTCATATTTTCTGTGAAATATTTGTTTATATTTACATTTATAAATAATATATTTTAAAATCTTTTTCAATTCGTGAAAAGAGAAACTTCTGTATTCTGGCTTCTTAATGGAAATTTAATGAAATAAATTTATTGACAATACACTAAGAACAAGTGAAATAAATTATTATATTTCATAGACAAATAAGGATATGCTTTATATCAAATATATCGATTATTCTACAAAAAAACATTACGCTTATAAAAAATCCATGCAATATGATACTGTTTAAAATAAATATTAATGTTTGTCAAAGTTTTTGCTTGCGACTTAAAAATATTAGTGATTAATTTTAGACTGGTATATTTATATTATTTAGGATGATGAAATTGACAGATTATGATATCATACAGAAAATTGTCGCAACAAACAATTTGTTTGCTTTAAATGTCAAGCACGCGACATATTTACACGGAAAAAAAAGTATTCCCTTTGGTAGATAAATAAGTTTATCTAGCCATTTTTAAATAATTTAGTAAGAATTTATTCTATTTGCAGAAAGACATAGATATTAAATGGACTAAAATGAATATTTAAAAGTTACTTAAACTGTATGGCTGATTCAGCTATACAATTATCTAAGAGGAACTGAACATAACCTCAATATGTCAACGAAAATACTTGGATTGCACTGGGTTGACGATTAGATAAATTTGTATGGCTGATTCAGCCATACAGTGTATGTAATTCAAGATCAAGTTAGTTTTCATAAATTCGACTATCATAAATTTGCTTGGCTAAGATAATTATAATTTCTAATTATCTTAGTAATGGCCAAACAATATATCTAACTTACATAGAAGTTTAGTAGTGCACTTCATATTTTTTTTCCGTATAAGAAATAATTGCTCAAAATTTCGTCATACACGACTTTCTAACTGAGTAACTATATTTATGTTAAATTGTTCATTATAATTGTTATCTTTATGAAAATTAAAAACTTTATCATTTAAATAGAAACTAATTCAATGAAGTAAATTTAATTTGAATATTTCTCTTAATGTACACATCACAATTTGTAATATAGGACAAAACATTTATTACGCTATATAATAAAATGTAAAAGTCTCTAATTTCGTGTACAATCTATATACTAAATACGATATTTATATAATTTTTATCTACACTCTGCAACATAATACATTAATTTTTTTTATAATTTTTGTCTTAATATTATACTGACTCGGTTTCTTCAGGTGAATAATTTTATATTAAAACATTACGTTCTCAACAGTATCATTTTGTTATCTAAATAAACTAATAAAGTTTTTCTTACGTATTTATAGTTTTAGACAAAACATTTAATTACTTAAATTTTCTAAACATTTAAATACTAATTAAAATATAAATAAAGTTTATTTGCTTAGTACATGTATAAGTTCAAGATTAAACGCAAGTCTCAAATGTTAATTTCTTATATGTTTACAATTTTTAGAAATTTTTTGTTATTAAATTTGTATTGAAACGCAGGCACGTAAAAATTGTTTTATAATTTTGAAACGAAACACGATTATCACCTATTAACGGCAAAATCTTGTAAAAATGTCTGAAAAAAACTAGAGGAAACACGTTATTTAAAGTTTCATTTCTTAAAACTCTACAAAAAGGGAAAAACTTATCGCGAAAGAAATTTAAATTTCAGGCATAGCATACTAATTTCAAAACAAAGAAACTATACTGTTTATTAAACTGAAACAGTAAGAGCAAGATTTAAGTAATAATTCAGTTATTTCCATTCTGGTATAACGACTTATGATCATTGAAGCAAAAACACAGTAATAATTGATGGTTTTTTTGAGTCTGCTGTATTAAATTTTCTGTTTAATGACTGTTTATTTGAATAATAACTGTATTATAAGCATTACTTATTGTCTTATTATTTTTTTTTATTATAAATATAAAAATTAATGACTTTATTCCAATAAGAACTATCAACTAATCTTTAACAATTTCTTTATTATAGATAAGCAAAAATGTTCGAAGTTTTGCAAGGTTTCAGTTCTTTGATCAGGCTAGAACAAGTGAGAATCGATAATAATATATTCCGCTTGCATTATAAGGCAACCGTGTTACTCCTCTCTATATTTTCCATCATCAATACTTCGAGACAATATTTAGGAGATCCAATAGACTGTTTTGGACAAGATGTGATTCCTCAGCAGATTATGGACACGTACTGCTGGATATCATCAACGTTTACGGTACCGAATAAACGCGGAAAAGTTGGTGTTGACGTAGTGGCACCTGGTGTCGCTAATCATATCGAAGGAATGGACAAGGAAATATACCATAAGTACTATCAATGGGTGTGCTTCATCCTCTTCTTCCAAGCAATACTTTTCTACTTACCCAGATACATTTGGAAGACTGCCGAGGGTGGAAAAGCACGAACTTTGGCAGCAGACCTGAAAATGGTATCTTTGGATCCAGAAATGATGAACGAAAAATGTAAAATACTTGGTGAATATATCATCAGAAATAGAAACAACCACGTGATGTACTTTACATATTACGTATTTTGCGAATTGCTGAATTTTGTAAATGTAGTTGGGCAACTTTTTCTTATGAATAGTTTTCTCGATGGTGAATTTTTTAAATACGGATGGGAGGTTCTTAGTTTCACGCAATTAGATTTTGATGAGCGCACAGATCCAATGTCGCGTGTATTTCCGAAAGTTACAAAGTGTACCTTCCATACAGTTGGACCTTCCGGTACACTTCAAAAGCACGATAGTCTCTGCATATTGCCAGTCAATGCTTTCAATGAAAAAATATACATCTTTTTATGGTTCTGGTTTATGATTTTGGCGATGATTAGTGGGTTGGCTGTTTTGTACCGATTTGCGACTATAATATCTCCCAAGTTACGTTATTACTTATTAAGAAATAAGTTTCGACTAAATTCACCACGTCAAATTGAATTTATATGTGCACGGTTGTGCTCGAGTGACTGGTTTTTCTTTTATCAGATCAGCTTTAACGTTGATCCGCATGCGTTTAAAATAACATTGAAGAATGTATATGACGGCATAATGATATCGGAAAGGAAAAAGTTTTCTAAGCTTGATGTGATTGCAAACAAAGTTTGACAAATATGCAATTGACATTTTAAGTACAATTGAGACGTAAATGAAGCGTAATATTAAAATGTAAATAATGTATATATATTTTTCGTGGACATTTTTATACTGTATTTGTATATGATCAACTGACATTTGCATTTTAATAGTATATTATGTACCAAAGGAGGAAAGTGGACGTGTTTACTCACAGCCAAAACATAGCATAGAGACAAGTTTAGAAGAAGGCACGAAGACTGCACGAGTGCTAAACACGTATCCTCCCGTGGTACATAAGATACTTTCTGTCACAAGTACATATGATTAAGTTATTCTAGCGAAATAAACAAATCCTCGCGAAGGAAGAGGAGGCGAGTTTAAAATATCCACGAAACGCGCAAACCCCGATACGATATGTATTTATTAGTTTAATATTGTAATTTGACTTAGTTAAGGAAATTTATATTTTATTTCACTTTCATTGTATACCTAATTATATAATATAAGCGTAATATAATTTCCTTGTTTCTGATATATGACTGAAGTGTTACGAACCTAATGCTATTTCCGTAATTGCTTGTATATGTTTCTCGCTTTTACATTGAATAAAATTATCATATTGCTGACTGTATTTATTTTATGACTTTATCGTTATTTTACGTGACGTAACGCAACGACGTCATTTGTATTTTTAATAACTGCACATTGTACCTAAGTACGAGGTTTTAGTAATTATTTTAATTAAATTACGCATTTTTTAACATTTCCAACATAAATTACTATACACTGAGAGAAAAATTGTTGTAAAAATTGTAATCAATTTTTGTAATTTGAGGACATACTGGATAAAGGCAAAAAGTTACAATAAAAATTTTTAAAATGTGTTCATAAAACAAGTAAATATTATGATTTTTCACTTTATTTTTACAAATGTTTGAATACGTTGTGCAATTTTTGATTGTACTTATTGCAACCTTGTCCATCATGTCCTTAAATTACAACGGAAAGTTACAATTTGTTCAAAATTTTTCTCTCAGTGTAACCGTTTTATATTGGCATTCAGTATTTGAACACTAAATTTAATGCGTGTACAGGAAATGAGCTCTCATTCAAAACTTGCATTAAATTTCATGACTTTCTACATAGTGGAATAAGTTCTATTAGAGTTGTATTAAATATAAAACCATAAAAAGCATGAATTTGTATTTACTGGTCTAAAAATATAAATGAACTGAATTACATATAGTATCATAGAATTTTAAAAACTTTGATTTAACGTTTTCGAAACCTTGAATCAATCGATCAGTTAGAATATATGTATACGACTTACTGTAAAATTTTTTTATAATACTAGACCAATATCTTCTGGCGGTATTTACGTCACAAACTATCTATCGTAGTAATATCTGTTTTTAACTTAATTTGCAAACAATAATATTTTGGTGTAATATATTTGGCTTCTCCGTGAAAAATTGGAAGCTACGGAATTTCGGTGGATATTTGACAGACATCCATTTATTGAAAGTCGTCTTTTTCGAAATATGTCCTGCTTTTACATTGCCTTATTTTGTTGTTATTTGTTTATTGTGCTGGATTTCAATGGTGAACTTTTTACAAAAATTCGTTATTGAATCTATACACAACCTTCCAATAATTATTGAATATTCACGGTTTTAATTTGCACTAAAATATTTCCATGCACATTGTCTAAACCCTCGAAGATTTGTAATTATAAAATGTTTTTTATGAAAATTATAAAATTAGTACGTTTCTAATTATGAAATTAGCGCACAGTATGGAAGATTTATATGTTCCATGTCTTAAATTGCTATACTAATAATATGTAATTATATAAATTACATTTTATTTCACACAATTGACTTTTATTTGATAAATTAAAAGTAAGTTCTATGAACGAGCTGTATGCATGTTGACTTCGAAAAGTGGCAAAATGTAAATAATTTTAATTTCCTAAAATCTTCACCTTTTGCTATATTAATGAAAACTTTTTGTTTTAGCACACTTAAGTTATTAATCTTGGCTTTAAAGTTTTGGTAACTTTTACATGATTACTATACCATATCATTTACCATAATTGTAAATTGCGAATCAACGAAAAGGAAAATAGTTTTATTCAGAATATGAGTGCTAATATTTAAACGTTAACATTTATACTCTCATTGAAAAGTAAAATTTATGCAGGCATATATGTTTTAAGAAATTGCGGCATACATGTCGCCTAATAAATGTTTTTCATGGGATGATGTAACATTTAAACATTAACGTAAATATTTCTACTGAAAAGTAGAGTCGAAAAAATATGAATATTATTAAGAACTATATAATTAGTAAAAGTCGGAACATTTAATTACACCAATAATAACATTTTGTATTACATTAACATATTATTTATTTCTACATTCTTGGCTCCACCTAATTACGTTCTTTCATAATTCGATTTTGATACATTTTGTATTGCCGTCATTACAGTCAAATTAATTATCGATAAGATCATTTTCTGATTATGAATATAAATAAGACCAGTAGCGAGATAAATGGTGTATTTTGATTTTTCTCGTTAAGAAACAAGGGACATCTGACTACACTTATAATCTCTTTATATATTATACATTTAACTCTTTTAAGTGACTCGGTGTAACTAAAAATTAATTGTTTTCACCCGCGAGTAAAGTTTGTAAAGTTCATTACATAAAACTATAAATTGTTTGTGCAATTGTTCAACTAATTCAGTTCCTGTTTATCCAGAAGTTACTTGATTTACTTCATTGGTAAGTATTATTATATACTGCGTTTTCTATTATCAAAATTACTGAATTGAAGAAATTATTAATGGAAATTAAGCAAAACAAACGAATTTGGTAACTTAATTTGGAAAAGTTAAAGTAGCTGATGTAATATTATGCAACATTGCCACTAATTCAGCCATATGCTAATATAATATTTGCGAATTTTGTTTCAATCTTAAATCTCATCGGTGAACCACGTGTAGCTGTTGTTATGACATTAAAAGTACATTATGCTGCAAGGACCGAATGAGCATCATTAATGATTTGGGTAAAGTTCATTGCACAAGATCATGTCTAGGACAAAGTCCGAGCTTGTGTAGTCAATGTCAACCGTACCACACGGAGAGAAAAAATTAATAAAATTTACTGACATTCTTAGTAAACTGGTTATATATTGGCAAAACTTGAAAAATTACTATCTTAAGTTAGTAAAACATAGCAATTTGTTGAAAATGATTCTTAGAAAGCTGACACTTTTTACTAACTTAGGATAGTAATTTTTCAATTCTGACCAGTTTACCAACAATGTCAGTAATTTGTATTAATCTTTTCTCTCCGTGCATTAATGAAAGTCATTCAGTGTTGCATTTTTGTAACAAGTGTTTTGAAAGCGGGGTTCTTTCGGTGCACATGTCAAAATAAATCATTTTAAATGCGAGAATATCCTTATAATTTTAAAGAGACTATAATATTGGTACAACTTTAACTCTTAATATTCTAATAAATTGTCAATATCATTTCAATCTTATAGCAAGAACAATTAAATAATATAAAACAGAGAAAATGAGAGGCGAAAAAGGCGATTTAATGCCCTAGGGAATTAATGAAACGTGGAATTTCTTGCTCCCTCGTGATGAAAAATATCTCTCCTACAAACTTTGTTTACGACGTGGCTTTACACGGAGAGAAAAAATTAATAAAATTTACTGACATTCTTAGTAAACTGGTTATATATTGGCAAAACTTGAAAAATTACTATCTTAAGTTAGTAAAACATAGCAATTTGTTGAAAATGATTCTTAGAAAGCTGACACTTTTTACTAACTTAGGATAGTAATTTTTCAATTCTTGCAAGTATATGACCAGTTTACCAACAATGTCAGTAATTTGTATTAATCTTTTCTCTCCGTGTATAAACTTCACATGGGAGAGTGAGATCTTCATTTAAATCTCATACATACATATATGTATACATACATAAATAACTATTTAATACCAACTTTCAACGCGTTAATTAAAATGTTCAGCTTTAATTATATTACTCAATCAACACGAAATAACTCAGTTTTTACTACTATTTTTTTCATTGTACTTCTGTATTATTTTTCTTATTACTTCAATTCAATATAATAAGTACAAAAAACTAAAATTAATTTTAATCATGCTGTCTTTATGTAACTCCATTATCATGTTTTATTTTGCTTTTTGAATTTCAATTATTACACAAGCATAGTTTATTGGATCATTAATTTATTTACTTTACAATGAAAACAAATATTTACCAATATATAAAAATAGCTTTGAAATGACTTGAACTAATCATATAATTATGTTATTAAAGTTTGCAATCATTATTTCACATTTAAAATTGAAATTGATATACTGTTATAAACGGTAAATATATCAAACCTTATAAATTTGCAACAATATTTTAAATGTTGCAGTTTAGAATGAAGATATGAAATATTACAATTTTTTTTAAGAGCCATCGATATGCTGGATACGATTATTAAAAATCAATTTTAAATAAAACTTACTTAACTTGTTTTTGTGCCAAACTTTAACAATAGAAATAGATTTGTTTAAGCAGGAATAATTAGATTATTTTTTAATAAAACCACAATGAACATTCATTACTTTTTTTGCAGAAATCATGTATGATCTTGTGGGCGATGTCAGAAGCTTGCTCAAGCTAGAAGACGTGCGAATCGATAATAATGTCTTTAGACTTCATTATAAAGTCACAATGATTACTATGGTTGTATTTTCTCTCATAAATACGTCAAGGCAGTACATTGGAGACCCAATTGATTGCATAGCGGATGGAATTCCACAAAATATAATGGACACATATTGCTGGATAACAGCTACGTTTACCTTACCAAATAAAAAGGGCACTGTTGGCAGGGATCTTGTGGCGCCAGGCGTGTCTAATCACGTGGAAGGAGTAGATGAGATCAAACACCATAAATATTACCAATGGGTGTGCTTCGTGTTATTCTTCCAAGCTATTCTTTTCTACGTACCCAGGTACATGTGGAAGAATTGGGAAGGAGGTAGAGCGCGAACTCTAGTATCGGATTTAAAAATGGTATCTTTAAACGAAGAAGAAATGACTGGGAGATGTGGAATTTTATGCGATTATTTTATAAAGAATATGGGCTATCATACTTGGTACTTTACGCACTATGTAATCTGCGAATGCTTAAATCTTGTAAACGTAATAGGTCAAATGTTTTTGATGGATCGATTTCTTGGTTGGGAATTTTCAACATACGGTTTAGAAGTTCTTAATGTAATAGAAATGGAAACTCGAGTGGATCCGATGTCACGAGTATTCCCTAAAATAGCTAAGTGTACATTCCACCAATATGGTTCTTCGGGCACAATTCAAAAGACAGATGGCTTGTGTATACTATCAGTAAATGTTGTCAATGAGAAGATGTACGTATTCATTTGGTTTTGGTTTATAGCTCTGACAGTAATTACTAGCTTAGCCCTTTTGTACAGAATGGCCACTATATTGTCTCGTCGCTTGCGATTTAATTTATTAAGAACTAAATATAGAACGATTCCTCCCAAAGATCTCGAATTTCTTTGCCAAAAATTTAGCGTAGGAGACTGGTTTATTTTTTACCAAATGAGTTTCAATGTTGATCCTCATATGCTCAAATTATTGACCAAGGATCTGGTTAATAGTATTCATGCAAAAGAAAATGGAGGAATGAGTAATAAGAAAAATATAACGCTTGATCCTTAAGAAAGGAAAACATAATATTGTAATTTCATGACTCAACGAAAATTCCGTGTTGGGAAACTATTACACTGAGAAAAATATGACAGAAATATTACTTTTTTACTGTGTTTCAGTTGTATATCTGCTATTCAATAAAAATTACAGTTTTTTAACAGGAAAAATTTTTGTTTCATTTATAAATGTAACATATAAATTTAGTTTCTCTGCTTTTAAAAAACAGTAATTTTTACTAAAAAACGTATATACATCTGAAACAGTTAAAAACAGTAATTTTTTCTGTTTTATTTTTCTCAGTGTATAATTGAATATATTTCTAATCGTTATCATCTCATTTTTGTAATATAAATGTCACTGCTCTTTTTCATCTTGTTCGTCATTTCCTTTTGACAAAAGATTATTTTTATTAATTTACAAATACATGAAAATGTGTGCTATCGTGCGTATAAATTAAAAGTTTTTATGTATATAACTATTGTGCGTGTATTACTTTTTATATGTGTATAACTAATTTTATATTGTTAATAAAATTTGTAACATATTTTTAACTTAACTTTTTGATTAATTATATTTATTATATCTTAAATATATTAAAATAAATGACTTGTAATTGTTAATAGTAAAGATTATATTGTACCTAACAATTTATGCAATTTTCGATTGAATAACAAAGTTTAATAAATGTTATTTTCATGTATTTGTTTACAAGAGTTCCTAATTCAGTGTTTGAAATTGTTTACTATTAACACATGAGAGTAATTAGAAATTTGTGCAATTACTGGTGACTCCATTTCTTTTGTTTTTGTTCTTTTTTTATTAGTAAAATTATATTTAATTCAACTGTAATTGTAATAATATTTCATTGGTATTTGATGATATGACAGTTTTTCTTACTCGAAGAGAAATGATGTACGAATCATTAAAAGTTTTACTATGAAAGCTATGGAGCAAATACTAACGTTAAAGTTAACAAGTTTCACTGTGTCCTTCATAGCCATGTATGAAAATGTGACTTTTGTTTTTCTTGAATCAAAGGGTCGTGATTGGCAGACTCGTGTCTATGTCGTACACATACCTGATTTCGACTTTAAGTTTAATTCCAAGTAAATTTTCACTTTAAAACAAACCGTACCCAAAGCAAACTAAAACATTTTCTTCGCAATTTCCCATAACTTTTTCATCACTTTTAAATAAACCACCCTTTTACAAATAGAAAAAAAAAATAGTGTGTACATCCAGAATTTTTTCCCTACCCCAACCCTATACCTCTCTCCACCGAACCCGATCATCTAATAAAGCGATAATCCATTTCCACCGAATTTTCGTTAATTTCCAACAAAGGCCGATGGAAATGCAAAATTTGGCGAGACTTAATTGCTCGTAAAATTGCGTCTGGTGATAAAAACTAACAATTAAAGCGACAACGAATTGCAATTGTAGTCGACAATTACCCGCGTTTTCGAATAATCTTAATAAACAAATATCAGCGTAATGAGTCGCTTCATCGGAAACAATGGCCAATAAATCATCGGAATGCAAAACAAATAGAGATAAAGAACGGATGTTTTCTATTATCGGATTATTAAAAGGGAGGGCTCGGTCTCTCCCTAAACGAGGGACAGAAATCACCCTGCGGCGTTGTCCCCCGACGAGCTCGGTGTCGGTCGTTGTTTACCGCAATTATTAAATGTAAACTCATATTTCGTAATTGTCAAATATTGGCAGTCCCATATATGCGCACGGGCATGCCTTATGGAAAGCGCCGAGTGTCGTTACCTACACTCGATATTCACACAATTGGCATCCGTCGAAGCGTGCGCACCAATTTTAGTCAAATATCAAACACAAAATATTCATCGCCCTGGCCGGGCTTTTCATCTCCGTAACTTTTTATTTTTATTTACGTATTTATTTATTTTTTCACATCGAAAAAAGGGAAGGGAATTTATTTTTATGATCCCAATCATAAATGATCCCAATATTTGCTTTTTAATGCAAAATGTTTTATTTAATTTGAACAATTGTCAGTTCGTTATGTGTATGAAATTCAATTACGACAACGGACAAATAACACGTTACAAATAAAATCGTACTTTAATCCAATCGAATCTTTTTCTACTGTCAATTCGATAAATTGATTAAAAATGTTTTGCGCGCGATTTGCTTTATTTGCACTCGATGGCGCGACGATTATTTTATTGCAACGTCGTTGACTATTGTAATGCAATAAAAAGTTGCGATTTGTGATGTTTTTGATGACGGGTAATTACGTTAATGCACTTTGTTGCGCGGTTACTGAAGTTTTTTTTTTTTTTGTTTAATCACGAACGTTATTGTTACGCAAATTTATTTTAATTTTAGTCCACATTTGCGAGAAAATAAAAGTTCACTGAGTGGATGTTATGGTTTCGCGTCTTCCGATTAACTTTATTTTAACTTTACACTGAGAGAAATATTATGGAAAAATGCTTATACATTTGACTCCAAATCAAACTCCACATATGCAGTAGCGATTACCGGATTTTTTTCTGAGTGTATGTTTTGAGGTTTTAACTTTAAAAATAATTAATTTAAAAATAATTAACTTTAATAAAAATATCGGTGCAAAAAAAGCAAGCTAAAGGTCAAAAAATTCTAGAAAATAATTTGTTTACAAAGTGTTGTGAAACTTTTGCAAAATATTTTCCCGAAAAATGCTTTTAGATTATTAAAAGTTAAAATTATCGTACAATGCTCATTTGTTTCAGTACAAATTTTTACGATTTATAGTTAATAACAGCAGTAATAATAATAACAATTAAATATTATTTGTTATGCACCAAAAATTTTCAGTGGTAATATAAACCACAATTTTGTAACTATTAAGACATAAATACATTTATTACGCAATAAGTTTTAAAAGCATCATCCAAAGGCATAACGCGTCAACGTTTTCGCCAAACGCCGAGGACTCGAGGTAATAGCTATATACTGGATGGCGTCAGCTTGTGTAACTATCGGTAATTAATCAGAATCATCCCCGTATATCGTGTCCACGGTGGTAAGGGGGTAGTTAACCAGTGACGTCACGCTTGCGGCGACATCTGGCCGAGCACTAGCTGGACACCGTCACCGGACACTGCAAAATACTGGTCAACGTGCGCTAACCCCGGCATCAAAATTACCCTTGCGATCCTCCAAGCACCGTACCGGCTGCTTTAAATTAATTTCTCATTCGGGAGCTCATTTTTCTTTGTTCGGAATTTCGAGACTTGGCTATTTATCACCCACAAAAACCTTACCGCTTGGTACCCAAGGAGTTTTGAATATGAAGACTTCTACAAATCATATAACAACAACAACAACAACAATAACAATAATAATAACGATAACAACAATAATGACAATAATAATACTTATAATGTTAATACTAAAAATTATTTCATCATAATTTTTATTTGCAAGGTTGTACGTTTTAATGAACATGTATTTTTAGTTTGTTTCATTAGTTCTTGAGCGAATAAAAATACAATTTAATATTTTTTACTAATACCTATTATTTAATGTGAGATTGTTTCATATTCAATAATTAGCGACGCTATTTAGTTCTAATTTATAAAAAGATTTCATCTCAAATACTAATTAAGGAAAATAATACAATACCTTCAATTTTTAACAGAATTATATGTAATTATATTTCTTTTGGTATTTAGAAATTAATTTATACTATATAATGACATTTAATGTGTTCAAACAATTAAATACCAAAAAAATCTTTGGAGAAATATTTTAAATTCTTTGAAGTCTAAAAGCTATTCTCCAGAATCACCATACCAGCTATATCAACTGGTTGACTTTCTTCCTAACAAAAAGATTTGTTAAATAAAATATTAAATAGGAAACTGTCAAAGTCCAATCTAAACTTAAACCAATTATTAATCATCACGCGGGATTCGCTGTTACAAAGGCACATTATTTAGTAATTAAAATTTTTGTTATTTGTTATTTGCGAAATCAGCGGATTAGTATTTAATAGACGGACAAATAAAACACCAACAATTGCTGCATTTCATCACAATCAAAAGAAATTCTTTATCTTCTCATTATTTGATTACCATAACACATAATTGTAATCATAGAGCAAATATCACGGTAGCGATCAATTATTTAAAGCGTACAAATAAAGCGCTAAAATTTACATACTGCAAAAATAAATACATTTTATCGGGTATTATTTGATCCATTTTAATTTTCTGGCCAATGTTCCGACGAAATTACAAGAGCCAAAATCAGATATGATCTACGATGGTAGCGCACGACGGCCGATCGCTTATCGAATTGAAAATTTAAATTCGATAACGCAGCCGATGATAATGTGATCCGCGCAATCGCTGCGACGTACGCCAGGTATTAAAAGCAAATCCGCACGATGCGATTTAATTGAGCGATTAACGGCTAAATATCCCCTTTGAAAACGAATCGTCCAGGATGTCCAACACGTTGGAAAATATAATTCAAAGATATTTATGGCTGGATTACCGCTGGAATTGGGTATCTAATATACACGTCCCATCCGATCGCGCTGTGCCAGGAAATCAGCTGACCACCCCGCGGCCAAAGTAATGACCATAATCCCGCGTGATTTGTCGCCTGCGCCCTGTCGCTACAACTATTTTGCGCTGCAAAAACAAAGAGATTTTTGAAAATACACCTTCATCCAAAAGTTCTCTTTTTTTTGTTTTAGAAGGTGGCAGTGAATCTTGTATTAAATTATGTACACTCAAATAATGTATATTTATATCACATACTTAGAATTTTCACAAGTATACGTATGCCTCCGAAAAGCAAATTAGGATCCTATGTAAATAAATTCGTTTACGAGTTAAGGGCATTACTGGCCCCGCATAGGTTTAACTTGGACCCTTGCTAGTTTTGTAACTCTTCGACTTTCAATGTCCAGATGGACAAAACTGTCTAGGGCCTAGTTATTGCCAAGTTTGGTATTTTTAGACAAATATTTTATAGCAAATAAAATAAAAATTGAATCGAACGCGACATTACGAACTAAATGCCAACTACAATAGATAATGGTTTTTCATGCGAAAATAATTGTGTCTGAATCTTCTTAAAAAAAGCCATCAAAACAAAGAAGAAATAATGTATTAATTACGAAATTACTATAAACATGAATCATAAAATTTTATAAACTGAAGCACCTTAAATAATCATATTATATACTGTTTTTGTCAGTTTTCTGCGAAAAAGAATATACACTTTTTATATAAGAACAAAATGAGGTGTACACTGAAAAAGAAGTCTTAAAATAGATTACAAATTGTTACTAATTGAATTGTTTGTTATATACTTAAAAATATTTTTCTAAAGAAAAAGTTTTTACATCCACCAATGTGTTATCAAATTTATCAAGATTTTAAAACATTTGCAACATCGCTTTTTTATTTATTTTTATTCTTAAGTATATACTATTTCAATTCCGATATCTTCGAAGATACCCAATAAAAGTTTTCAAAAATTGGTTTTTGAGTTATATTTATAGGTGCATTATGCATACTTAAAGATTGTTACGAATAAAATATATTCTCAAGTTTAACTGAAATATACCTTACTTAATTCTAATGAAACATATCTGATCCAAAACATTGTTATTTATATAATATTTTGAAATTTGTCTTTTACTATATATTTAACTTTTTTATAATTTTTTCAATTTCAAAAAAACCAATTAAAACTTTTTAAATCCATATTTCACAAATTCATATATTAGGCATGTTGTGCTATGCTAATGTTAGACTCTTTGATCTTGAATCAATAATTCGTGCTAATCAATGACAGCTGGATTTAAGCTTTGAATAAACAGTACGAATATTTGAAACAAACGTCAAAAACAGCTATTGAGTTATAGTGTTTAATGAAACTAAACCATACTCTAAATTCTATATCAAACGACCCAAATATCAAACCTCTGCGAATGAACATAAATATATCATTATCAATTAATTACGTTTGTCCTAATTATTTAAGGATAAATTTTCATTTGAACCTTCACGATATTATCATCATTTTATTATTAATATGATTATTACTGTAAAATATTTAAACAGCAACATTATCTTAAAAAATATTTTACGTTTAATTTGGTATTTCTTTATCAATTATATACAGAAGAATTTTATATGAAAATTGTATAATAATCAATAATTTACTCTTTTTTTTAAATAAAGTACAAATGTAAGTTAAAATTGATAATTGTGACTGCATGAAAAAATGTTACAACAAACATTCCTATACTTTATAACAAATCTGACGTAAATGCTATAAAGTACAGCAATTTATGTTACACTTTTTTCTGAATGTATGTCCAGTAATAAATGTGCGTACTTTTAAAATTAAATTGAGTTTTTAATTTACTTTTATGGTTGAAATCAAAATCTAGTAACTTTAACTTGATTATTAATTAATTTTTGTATCCAATTTATTTCGATGTAGACGTTTTTTTTTTTCAAATTAACTCGTACGTATTTTTTATAATGAAGTTTTCTGAAACAAATTTAACTTTTTTCACAATATTGCTTTAAAGGGCTTCAGGTTCATTCCTTTCAATTGCAATGGCCCGGAGGACCTTTCTTGAAAAGAACTTTTTACGAGCTGAAGCCCTACATTAAAGTACGTTAAAACGTGTGAGGTTGAAGTACAAACGCACAAATATAAAAGAAAAGGCAAAACTGGAAATAATGTTTCGCTGTTTTTTTATGTTACAAAGTGTAAATAACCGTAGAATTAAAATATTATTTTATAGCCAAACTTTGGTTAATAAAAGTGCGAATTATTTTTTTGTAATGATTATTATTATTGTTAAATAAAAGTTAATAATTAGCAGAAAGGATACTGAATAAGACATTTATTTTTAAAGACTCATTCATATGCTTTTACACTGAGAAAAAAATTGGGATAAAAATTATTATACTAAATGTAAAAGTGGGGACAAATTACAATTCTTGGCATATTTAAAATACATTTTAAAAGAGATTATCAGTATTGTACAAGTTACTATGATAGAGTATAATAAAAATGTTCATTTTTCTTATAACCTCTTTTAAACTGTACACTCTTAAAAATGATCTGCTTAAAATAAAATTAAATTCCTCTAATGATATTTCATTTTAAAATAAAAAAAGTAAGCTGATTATTAAAGTATTCTTTTTATATTAATTAAATACATAA
>JABFPN010003699.1:0-17230 GCA_022817305.1 Leptoteleia sp. ZL-2020
GGGGGGGGGGGGGGGGGGGGGGGGGGAGGCTGTGATATTCATTTCGTCTCATTCCGCCATTCAACGATCCTTCAGCGTGCGCATTAAAAACAGTTTACACCTATCATAAAAAGCCGCCAAATCCGGATAGATCCAAACGCGCATCAAGTAGTAAAAGATGCGAGATAAGACAAGACATCTTGGGCGAAGAAGGAGGCCCGGGTTGGGGGGATTTCGTTCGACGTAAAACGCCGAGGCAGGTGTTTATGGTATTCCCGCGGCCAAAGAAAAACAATAATAATCATAAACAAGCGCGAAGAAGAGGGCGGCACGGAAACGGAGGGCGGGAGGGAGGGGGAAAGCGGCGAACGAACAGTGATATTATTTATGAGTTGCAAACGCGGATCCCTGGGCAGATCGCCAAAATGCACTTGAAAACAATAAAAGGATGATTCAAAAATGCACTTGAAATTTAAATTCATGTAACACGCCAAGGTCTTTTTCCCCCGAAACACCCTTACTCTTAGGGGTTATAAAATTTTACGACGCACCGTCGTCTCTTTCCGCTTACCCGGTCCGAAGAAACACGAACTTCTTAGTATATCTAAATGTTTATTTAAAATAGATTACGAATTCCCTTTTTTTCCAAACAAATCCTCATTTTGACAAACGCTCTATCCATGCTCAGAAAAAGAGATATACTCACTTTAAGAAAACTGTACAAAGAAAATTGTCCTATTAAAACTAATAGAAAATCAATTAAAAATAAGAATATTCAGTTAGTATACAATAAATTTAAGCTTTTATATTAAAAGGAATTTAATTTTATGATAAATCTTATTTCGGATAATACTAACCAGATTTCCATCCGTGTTAAATTACTTAAGTTCGGTCAGTGTTGTTTAATTAATTATATTGTCTATGCAAATTTCAAGATAAATTTGTGTTTGCAACAATTAAAGAGATGATATTTACTTTAAAATATACACATTCTCATATGTAATGTGGGTATGTATATATGTATGTATACTTCATGCAATTATTAAGTTAAATTTGTATCATCTGTTGAATATTCTTAAACTCAAACTATTTTTATTCTTTTCTTGAAAAGAAATCCGTTTAATATAATTAGGAATTATTCTTTACATAAATATATGCTTTATAAAAATTACTTATTCTTATTATAAATAGAATTTCGTTTTGTCCATATAACAAATGGAAATCCTATTTAATGCAAGAATATTCTATTACTCTTAAACAGACTGTTTTGTGAGTGCACGCAAACGAATGTTACGGTCCAAAACGGTGACCCTAATCGGTCCATAAATATTCCAAAAAATTTATCATCCAAAGCTGAAACGAAACGCCCGAAGATCTTCATCTTCGCCGAACCTTGACATCATCTTCGATCGCGTCCGTCAAACAAACGATGTGTCCGTACGCGTAACAAATGCGTCGCATATATCGCGTACCGCAAGCACGCGCGCGCGCGCGCGCTTAACACCGCCGTTATATATCCGCGTGTATTAATCTGCATAAACTCATTCCTATGCAAATGAAGAGATTCGACGTTAAACTAGGCACCTTCGGAGGCCGCGGCTTAGCCCGATGGGTTTATATCGCGGTGCGCCCAATAAATGGATCTTCGTTTGCAATGCCATCGACAGGATAATTCCGCTGCTCGGGGAAAAGATATTACAGGCGGCGGGGGAATTCCCAATGAGAGACTACGCTGGCGCGCACCGCCGAGGACGTCTTTGGGCGAAAACGCTTGCCGCGTAACCAATCGCATAATTACTTAAACCGCCGCGCGGCGGCGTCACGGTGTGTGCGGCGAAAAAATTCGCCGTCTTGGCGCGGCATTGTTTTACGGCGCGCCGAGGAGCGCGCAATTAAATGCGCACACTTGCCGCCGTGAACGGTAAACCCCCCCACCCCGCCCCTCGGTCTCGCTCGTAACGCAAGTTAAGTGCAATTACGTATCAATGAATTTCAATTAACAACCTTGGCTCAAAGCGCCCGTCGCTTACTTTGCTTTGTAATTGATACACACACACACACATATACACACATATATACATGTGTACATACACGTGTACGTGTGTATGTGGTGGTATCGTAATTCGCGTTAGTTTTAAGCACTTTTGGGCTGAATTCCCCCCTCCCCCCTCGCCATGAATGGCAAAAACAATTCGACGAATTTGTAACGAAGGAAGGCCGGGGGATCGGTTAATATCGCGCGATACGGCGGGAGCGTGCTCCGGAGCAATTTATAATGCCGAAACATCAAACGATTGATCGGGCCGATGGGAAACTTTTGTTCGCGCAAAAAGTTGTTTGCACTGTCAAAGGTAACCCCCGTGGGCTGGCGTAAAATTTTTACCGCACCGCGTAAAATGTTTTATGGAGTGGCACGTTCCGTTTAAGTCGCAATTCCAGCATTGTTCCGTTCTTTTCCCCGACGACTACTTCTGCGTGGATTGTATCCTTACGGCTTGAAATGCAAATTCGACGATAATTAACGCGCGACAAGTGGCCTTTTTTTTTCGAGTGCCATTTATCGTTGAATAATTGATTTGTATCGTTGCTGCGAGTGGGGCGTTTTGTTGTAAATAATTATAATTGTTCGTAGTGGCGCGTTCAATCTATCGAAAGGAGTGCGTGCTGTTTAATTAAATCGATTTTGAGGTGTTGCACTTTCAATTGCAATTGTAATGAATGTGTGTTTGATGAGAAAAAAATGGTATCAAATGTTACAGAAAATCTTGGCATCAAGTGATTTGATTAATAGCAGTTTTGGTTTCCCCATACTTCCAACAAATTTTTAAAAACTGTAATATTTATTTGTAATTTGAAGACATAGTAAATCCAAAAAGTTACAGTCAAACATTATAAAATGTGTTCATAAAACACGTAAATATTATGATTTCTCACTTTATTTTTACAAATGTTTCAATACATTGTACAATTTTTTATTGTACTTTTTGCAACCTTGTCCATCATATCCTTAAATTACAACGAAAAATTACAATTTTGTCAAAAATTTTCTCTCAGTGTAATGTATCAAAGTTCATAAAAATAACAAATAATATAATAGCTGTCCATCTAAATCTTAAATCACTGAGAAGCACTTCAAAATCATCAATTTTACTCAAAAAAAAAAAAAAAAAAGTCATGCCACGTCTCTAACGATATTAAATATGATTATACGCAGGGTGGTTTTAATTTGCGCCATTATTAACTTGTCTATTACGCGTAGAGTTATATTCCAAAGACTCGGTAAAGTATTTAAAATTAATAATCGCCTTTTCATCCAATTACACCAACTTCACTGAATTGCATAAAATAATAAAATCGGATTAGCCGTTTGGCTCACGAAACATTAATACCATTGTGACCGTCGATAAAAGAAAGGCGCGCAATTAATCGGAATAGTTGTAGCAAATAGCGTGAAATATTAATCGCAATGACAAGACCGCGGCCCAAACAATAATCTAATTCGCCGTAGCGTAAATAACTAAACGGCGTAATCAAATATGTATCGCAATGCGCGGCCACTTTTGCCACCGGTTAACGTTATTACAAACGCCGGCAACAACGGGGAAAGGGGGAAAATAATTGCGGCGAGCAAACTACGGTGCCCGGCCGCTCCCCACTTTTTCCTCTCATTCATAGAAAATTCACTTTGTCACGGACGCCACTACTGAGCGCGCGACGCGTCGCCGTACACGGCCAGTAGTAACGACGCTCGTGAGTCAGACGGCGCTACCACGTTCCGGGGTATCGTGGTCCTGGCAGCCGACTAATGCCAGGGTCCAACGCGACCCGACGCATCTTTAATGCAACGAAGGCCTACGACCCTATGAGCGCGGCTTTTCTAGCTTCGGCTCGTTACTTATTTACGGCGAGCCGACCGCCCGACACTACGCGTCTATACACACACACACACACACACATACATACATACACACAAAGAGACTTACCGTTGCTTTTTTTCGCCGAGTTTTTACCACGCGCCCGGACACGCGAAGGCCATAGATCGTCTTTTTCATTTCTCCGTTGGCCAAGAGAGAGAGAGAGAGGAAAAAAATGAGGGAGGAGAAATAATGGCTCGGCAACGATAGCCACTCTTAGTCGAAACAAGACCCCCTCCCCCCACAATAAAAAAAAAGAAGGCTCGAGTGATCGATGCCCGTGACAATTTTTTTTTTTAAACTCTGATGTGTTCGTGGGGGAAATGATAATCGGTCGAAAATGTAGCGTCGATTGATAAACTTCAATTGCGAATGAAATCGATTGATAACTCGATTTCATCAATCAACTGATTCGATCGAAATCAGATGACAAATATTCAGCTGATTTTAAAGCTAACTTTATTTTATATTAACTATGTATAGAGGGTATGTACCCGTTTGTATTTAATAAATAAATAACTGGATATAAGAGATGAGAAAAGAATGTTATCATTTAAATGATTATTTTAGACGCTTAAAATGTCATATTTTGAGAGATGTTACTTTAAAAAAAAGTTTCATTAAAGTATAATGTAATGAATAATGGCGTAAAGCGTTATAAGAATTACTAAAATGTTTCCAGCATATGTTTTACGCCAACCTTATCATAAGAGTATATTAATTGTTTGTAAAACTTCTTCTCTGTGTATAATAACTTCTATTTTGTATAAAAAATTTGTATACGCATTTTGATATTTTACATTAAAAAGCGCGCCGTACAAACGCTGTGCCTTGGCACTCACTTTCGAAAATAGAAACTCTATCATTAACATGAATGTTATAAAATAAAAAACACAAAAATATATTTTGATATTTAATAAATATTGAAAAACTGTAACTTATTTACGCTTTACGCCACAAAATTTCATATCCACAGTGTGTGTTTTGTATTAATCTTCACAAGTAAATTCTTTACAGTGCAATAATGATATTATTAATTTCTTCACCAATTGTAATTAATTGCTTACGTCCTATCGACTCTTTATCAATCATTTCTACCCATTATTAAACCTTATTTCAAGACTTCTCATCAATCATGTGTCAATTGTTATTGTTTTGCGTACGATGATAAAAAGGAAATTTTTCTCATAACGTGACATTTTATGAGACCCTTTTTTTGTTCCAGATTGATCGGACGAAAATGACAAAGAAATCATGAGGTAGAGGTCGAGGGTGGACCCCTCACGCGAGAAGCGATGGTAAAAAACCTAGCATGTTTCGCCGAGAGCGCGTCCCCCGATGTCGGTCGCATCATCTTTACCATCGTTTTCATCCTTAGTCTGACGTCGACAACACGTGGCGTGGATCTCTGTGAGTAGATTCATATAACTGTCAAAATAATACAAGTGAGAGTAACCAACAATCCGGGCTACATATATTTCTACGAGGGCTGTTTCTGTGTTATATCAAAAGCGGATATAAAATTATTTAAGAACCGAAACCTTGACATGTGTAATCAAATTCGGACGGCGGAGAGGATTTATCGCATTACATTGATAAAATGTGCGATTTCTGTGAAATTTCATTACAAATTTCGTTTAATTATGTTTAGAAAAAAATTCATCCACTTTTTACAAATTAGTACGACTTGTTATGAAACTGAAGAATGAAACGTTCTTTTTTTTAATTTAATAATGAAAACCAACTTGTTTGAAAAAAAAAAAAAAACCCAAGTCAAACTGTTCAAATTGTCGAAAAGTTTACCGAAGAATTAATTAACGACCCTTTCCTCAATTATTTGTCATAAACATTTCATCATCACTATTATTATTGCGAAAAGTTTGCAATACTACTTGTAATATCCATCCAAAGAAAGTTTGTTTGTAACGGTACAAATGTTGCGATTGAAGCGGTGGGAGCTTTTCTTGGGAAAACAAAGCCTGTTATTTTATCTCGGATTTGCCACGTCAATAAATAGTTCTAATACCCAACGCCCCCTTAACAATAAATAATCCGCTCCTTTGACGTATTTACCGACAACTTATCCGCCTCGGTGTAATGCCCTTTGGTCTAAAGGCAACATTTCCGCTGACTGACCTCTCTTTACGATATCTTCCATTATACACTCCTAACGTCGACGAGTTCCGCATAAGTATCATCGACCAATTGAAATGTTATAAATCTTGGCGAAATCGCGAGGCGAGCCCTCTTTTATGGCCATATCGCACACCACCCACGGCTCTTTATATTCCGTCGCGTTTTTCATGCCCCTTTTCTCCCACCCCCCCACCCCCCGCCCTCAAGGACGATCAGATTTGCATATGCCGGAGCACCTTAGTCAGCCGTTGGTCTACGAACAAGTACCAAAAGTACGCGCGATCACTCTTTCGCGAGCACTTCCCAAATTGCCCCGTACGCGTCGCTCAATGTTCCGTCCAATCGCCGCCTCCGTTCGCCTTGCGCCGCTTGAAAATAAATATTAATCGCGTAATTCAATTCCGAAGGCGATTCGTGAAAAAGAAAAAAGAAAAAAAAGAAAAAAAAGAAAAAAAAAGGACGATAACGGATGGCGGCTCGGCCCGGCGCTCGGTAATGCGAGCGCTGTTATTATTATTAATGAAGGTTGCCGGCGTGTACAGCGCTCCTTCGGGTTCACGGGGCCTTAATCATTTCTGAGCCCAGGCGCAAACATACAATCGGACCGTTCTGCACGCGCTTCCTTTTGTCGACGAGGCTTTCGTAACGAGCCGCGCGCCCATATCTGGCTCGCAAATTGGCCGTAAATATTCCGCCCGCGATAGAGCTAAAGAATCGGCTATGAAAAAAACCTACGATTACAATGCTCGTTTATCAACGCGGCCTTTATTCAAAACCTTTACGATTTATTAATTAACGCTTTTGCGAAAATTAGTTATTACTTTTATAATTCTTTATCGGTTTCAGTTTCCTTTTAACCCATGTACTTCGGCTTCGGATGGTATCGGATTGTTTCGGTTATATCAAGTAAATTGTTATTCATGGCGTTTAATATTTGTTGAGAGGGGGGGGGGGCAAAACTTTATGTACTATTTTATTGTTGGTAAAATGATAGCGATAAAACTGACAATAAGATTCTTGATCGTAGTTTTTTTAAGAAGAACAATGAGAAATTTGTTGACGTTATATCATGGATATTGTAGTAGGAGTAAAGAAGCTCATATATATTTATACACTGGTGTGCAAGAGTCATCACGCAAACACAGTACTGTTAAATAATGAAATAAAATGTAAGAAAAAAGATAAGAAGTGGACTGCATACCTTATTTAACCTGAAAGACAGTTTTATACAAATGATAATTTTATTATAAAAACTGTTCTAATATTAACTTAGAAGTATATAAAAATTAAATATTGATTGTTCTTCATAAATAACAGAATTTATATACAACATGACATCAACGAAATAAATAACTTCTCCACTTTCGTTTAATCAAAATTAACTTTGAAATAAATAACTTTATTTTATTATTTAACAACATTGTATTAGGGCGATAATTTTTGCAAGCTACTGTGTACTTCAAAAACTGGAATATTCAAAAGAATATTTTTATTATAAAGTAAACATTTAAAATTAAATATTTAAAAAAAAACTGTTATAGAATACAACTAGAAATATCAAATTCGTGACTATTTACTGGTTTAGAAAAAACGAAATTGTTTAAGCGAAGGAAAAAGGGTAGCACGTTATTTTATTTATAATTTTGGAATTCCGCTTTGCAACGTTATACCGCCATTATTACCTCAAATGTTCGATTGAATTAAATTACAGGTTTCCCAGGAACAAGGTACGATTATCTAACTGCGCATACGAAATTTAGTAAAATCAACGGAATAGCAAAAAAGTGAAACAACAATATTAATTAATTTATTCAGTCTGATCGGAATAAAAACCTAAGCAAATAAATGAATATTCATGTAAACAAATAATATTCAACTTTTTTTAAACAACAGTCATATGAAACTTTCGTTATAAACTTTTTAAAATATTCTATATTCGTAAGACTTGTTAAGAAACTGTTTTAAGTTTATTTGTAAATTAATTAAAATGTAATTGAATTTCATTTTGTGATTGTTATTATTTTAATAAATTGAATGCATCTCAGTTTTAAGTACATAACATGGAAATAAAAGAAAAATTTAGGAAAACATTTTTTATAAATATTAAATGATAAGACTAAAATTTATAAGTACATTGCTTTTTTCTTTCCCTTCAATTATATCATTATATTTAATAATTATATTTCTAGTTGTATTCACGGTAATATTTGCAATTTTTGTATGTTTTATTTCCAGTTATATTCATATCACTATATTACGCAGTAATATTTGTTCCAAAGATAAACGTTAATAAAGCTTAAAACATTTAAATTAACTGCACCGAACCGAACTTCGAATGCAAGAAATTATTTGTACATAATAACTTTGAGCGAATGAATATGAAACCATTGATAAATGTCAAACAATTCCGCTTACTTTAATTTGCAGATTCGTAAGAATGTTCTTCAAGTAAGTTACCGAACTAGGTTGCTTATAAAGCATAGGTTTGACTTCCGCAATATAATTTATTCGAGCCGAAAGTTTAATACTTACATACTTTACGGAATTTGTGCTTATTTACTTTTCAAATAAAAGAGATGCGGTTTCATTTCACCGAAAAGAAATGTTTCTACCGGTATCTGTTGTATAATTTAGTTAAACTCGTTGAATGAAAATATTACAATATAATTAGTTTGTTCTCTAAACACATTCCACTAAAAGATTTAAATACATACAATAATAATCTACGATGAACAATTTAGCATTCAAGCAGAATATTTTAATTCTCGTTGCAATATAATTTTCACAGTTTTAATAAAATAAAACTGTACAAATAAAACTGCAATTCCAACTGACAGTGATACCATTATTCAGGATGACTAATACACTTTAAAAATTGCACTATCTATAACCCACAAATTGTGAGTTCAATTCTTCATAGAATTACCATTGTTTTTTTTTTACTTTCATTAAACCATACTATTATTGTTCATTCCAAACTCGTTAACATGGAGCACAAAACTGAAATGCCCTTAAAAATGTAATCACAGAACGATTGGAAGGGGGGGGGGGGGGGGCAAACGGGTACCATCAATTACAACATCGTGAGGACGATTAATCCCGCAGGACTCGGGGGGGAAAAATACGTAATGGTTTACGGTCGTTAGGTCCTGGCTGATTTCGATAACAAGAGAGGCAGTCCTCGGGACGGCCGGGGTGGTGGTACCTTTGAAGACAGGTTTCGGGGTATGTTAAATACTTAATAAAACATGTACAAGCACCTGTCCGCCGCCTCGCTGGCTCTCTTCTCCCAGCAGCCCAAATACTACGAGGTCTTGGCTCCTGACCCGGGCTCTAATTTGCTCAAACTGCACACGACTACCACTCGCTGCTCAAACACACAACGTTGGATACGGGAGTAATGTATGCAAAGTAGGTGGTATCAGTCGCCCCGCGGTCCTTAATCTCGCCATTGACTGCGCTCCCACAGGACCGAAAGCGAAATCATGTATACAGATATATTTAACCAACCCGGCATTCCACGGCGGAAAGTATTTATTCCACGCTCCCTGCCGGCTTTTATCAAGGAATTGTGTTCGCATCTGCGCGCAACCAAATTAAATTGATCGCATCGTTATGGCCGGGGCTAAAAATTTATGATTCGCGTTTGTTTAAATTTGCGTTGCGCCCCGCGCACGACTCCTTTTAATCAAAAACCAACTATAGTATATATTGTATTAAAATGAAGCCGGGATCGTTGCCCCCCGATCGATGGATAAATCCGCCCCGTTTCTCCCCTTTCTTACTCTTTTTTTTTCTATTTCTCTCTCTCTCTCTCTCTCTTACTTTTTTGGTTTTCCCATCGCAATTGTTTTGCATCCTCGCGAAATAATCATTTCGAAGCACGATCGCGCGCCTCACGACGCCAGCCACTTGGCAAGTATCGAAATTTATCATCTTCCGTTTATTTGAAAATAATCAGACCGTCGTTGTAATGATAAATAATGGCGGATCGGGGGAGAGGGGGGGGGGGCACGGGGCTAACGGGCTAAGGGTTTTCGAATGGTAGGTAGCGCGCCTCGAATTGCCCGGAGCCAATGAAAAAACGATACCGAAACAATGGGACTCGGCTGGCCTCGATACACGCTCGGCCAAATCAACTTCTAAACAAAACGGACACCATTCATCATTACAAACAAGGAGCCCATAAAAAGGGCCGGCCACGGCTGTTCCTCAAAATCGCTCGCTGCAATCTACGCCCGTTTATTCCCTTCCGGAATAAGAAGTTGCCTTGGTCGCCCCCCTTACCCGTGGCTCTCCCGCGAAATCGCCGACTCGTGACCGCGCACGGCTAAACGAGCACCTCCCCCCTCTTCCCCCTCCCGCCGCCTTTTACGCGAGATCCGCGAAACATTTGAGTTATGATTATTGAACGTTTTCATCTCATTGCGGGTCCGGGGCTTTCTCCGCGCGCGCGGCTATTTAACAAGCGCTTTCGGTCTCGTTTCGGCCTGCTGCTAACAATAACAACCCGTGAAATTCTATATTCCGATGTATATTTTAGTTCCGCGGTATTTATTTCCCCGAAATAACAATGTTGCCCTTCGTTGATATGGCTTTTAACCATTCAATGTGCACAATCCCCCCCCAATAATCGTCTTTGCTTGTTAATGTTATTTCAAGGAAATGATATGGGAAAATCTAAGTCGTACCAACGGTCAGCTTTCATTCTATTACATCTGTTTTGTTTATTTATCAATGTAAAATCCGTCTGAATTACGATTATAAAAGGAATGTCTTTCTTTTTTTCTTTTTTTTTTTTTTTGTATAAAAATTTCAAATACACAGTTGGTATCGTATCGATTGTTGCTTTTGAAAAATAAAAGCACATCTGCTGGTTTTATCAAAAACTCGCGTACAGCCGCAGATGACGAGTATTATGGCTAGCCGTGGTGTAAAACTGTGGTAACATACGGCAAATGTATAGTCCGCGGATAGATACGCGAGAAATTTTTCATGATAGGACAAATATAAATATCAATAAGTAACTCATCTTTAATATTGATTTCTCAATTAGGGAAATTTAGCTGTAAAAAGGAAGTTGGCGGTATTATGTTTCGTTAGAATGAGGTAAAATAAGTAATCTATTGACTTTGCACATGACCAATATTGAATCTACACTGAGAGAAATATTATGGAAAAGTTCCAATGATTTATAGTAAACGAACCATATCGAGCAGATTTTCATTTTTGTTTCAATGTTTAGATTAATTTTTACCATAGTTATAATAGAGAACAATTTAAGATTGAACAGAACAAAATAAACAATTGAACAAATTGTTCAATTCTAAATTCTTCTCTATTATAACTATGGTAAAAATTAATCTAAACTTACAAAAAAAGAAATGAAAATCTGCTCGATATGGTTCGTTTACTATAAATTATCTGGAACTTTTCCATAATATTTCTCTCAGTGTATATATTCAGAAAAATGTATTATTAACAGTTCAGAATAGTGACATTTTCTTTCCAGAATTTTTTTTAAACAAGAATTTCGTAAATTAAGTCTGAATATAAATATACTATCTACCCGCCGAGCCAGGTTCACTTCTATTACAATTATTATAAAAGGCTACAAAAAAGGGGTACTGCTTTTAAAGCGCGCGCACACACACACACACACACACAACGCCTTTATGAAACGTATATTACATCCATAAAAAGGCATTATTTATGGGAAATAAATAAATATTGCAGCTGGCCGTGCTAAAGTTTAATACCCGAAAAGCACTTTCATTAATCGTGTATTACACGCGGCCGTGTACCGCAGTGCCATTAATTACACGTGAGCTGGAAGATTGCGCGCGGCCGGCGGCGTACGAAAAGTTTCGAAAGCACCGAAACGCGACGTATAAAAGATGTAAAAGAAGGTAGATTCATCAGGGAAACGAAATTTGTGCAGCTGGGTCTTTCTCCGACTGCAAAACAATTAGATCGGCCGGCCGAGATACGGTCGGGGGTTGAGGGGGGGGGGGTGAAACGAGCGCGTCCGAGAGAGCTCCTCATTCTTATCCGCCCGGTCGCGGACCTTTTTTCTAGCGGCGATGCGCGCACGGACACGAAAACCGGCTATCCCGCAAATTCATCTCGGCCGGCAGTTATTTAGTCGTTTATGATGCGCCCCGAACGCGGCCATACTGCATACATAAATCTAAACGCTTTAACCTCTCCGCCGTCATCAGCGCCGTCGCCCGGAGGTGTGTGCGTGCCTCTGTGTATGTGTGTGCGTATACGTATATGTGTGTAACCAAGTTGTTTTGTTTGCAGCGCAATGTATCGCGCCACTGGGCATGGAGTCCGGAGAAATACGGGATTCCGACATCACCGCGAGCTCGACTTTCGACAGTGGCAACGTCGGGCCGCACCAAGCAAGGTAAATCGGCTCTTTGTTGCCGGGAGTAATTTCATTTTTAGTTTTATACGATATAATGGCCAACTCTGGCCGGGGCAATGAATAGCGCGCGCGCGCGCGCTTTAATGGATGTTTATGAATTTGAACGTCGGTTTACTCTGTAAACGCGCGATGATGAATATTGCATGAGCTCGATCGATCATGAATGGCCGGCTATTTTGCACCGATGCTTGCGACGTCATTTCGCGCAATCCATTTTGGCCGGGGGTCTTACTGGCTTGTCCAACATTCAAACAATTAATCGCACTTAAACTCCGATTCTTTTCATTCCTTTTTTTTCTTTCCTTTTTTTCTTTTTTTCTTTTCCACTGACAATTTTGGAGTCATCGTAAAAGCATCACCGATTTCCCAATAATATTAGGAATTAAGGGGGGGGGGGGGCGTTTAAATTAATCCGTCTCGCTTGATTCCGCTTTGTTTCGTGAGAAATAACCGAATTTAACGGGAAATAACTCGCGTCCAGTTTTTGTTCAAATTTGTTCTTCGAGGATTAAATTTGTCCCGTCTGCTATTTGCGCCGGGAGAATGGAATGAGATAAAGTGTACTTTTTAAGCAAAATAAATTGTAATGGTCAAATTGGAATAATAAGAATTAAGTGACAAAAGTGTTTTTCAACTTGTACACGTATTTTCGAATTGTCAGTTGAAAGAAAGAAAAAGAACACAAAAATTGATCGTTCGACTAAAAAACAAATACTGTTATTTAAGAGTAAAATTCCGGCTGATTAATTTATTTGTACCCGAAATTTGTACGCCGTAACAATTTTCCGTCCATAAAGAAACTAAATACTTTAATTACACAAAGTAAAGAAACATAATTAATTACCTTTATTTACGTTTCCTTAATTCTACGTAAAACATCTTGTTATAAAGGTATTTAAGAGTATTAAACATTTCACTCATTAATATGTCTAACGTTTCATTATAAGACCTGTTAAATAAATAAAGGAAACGCTTCGTTTGAGATGGCCTCGCTTTTAAACTTGTAGTATCAAAGAAAATAAGGTTGTCGTTTCTTAAAATTGCAGATATTCCCGTATTGATTTATTAAAGACGTGAAATCTTAGCAATGAAAAGATTCTCTTTATAAAAGGACATAGAAATAAAAATGACGTTAAATTTTTTTTTTTTTTTATGAAAATTAATTAGCGATTGCAGGTTTTTTACTTTTAAGATTTTTTAGAACCGCAAATTTAATTAATAACGCAAAATCCGATACTTCATAAGAGAACAGTAACATTTAAGAGGAAAGATATACGATTGCAATCTGAGTGGAAAATGAATAGCTATGCTGCAATCCGAAGCAGAGAGCATTGCTAATTACTCAATTACTTCGTTGTAATTGAAACAACAACATTTAATTATATCAATTTATAATTAATTTCATGTTTCATCGTTCGTTTCAAATAAAACTGTTAAATAACATAAATTAATTTCATTCCCAACAAAATGTCGCAAATATTATTTTCAATACAATAAACATAATTTAAACGCGAAACTTCGTCAAAATGAAAGCTGTCCATTATTTAATACATAAATTACTTAGAAACTTACTACGAAGTGAATCTAATAGAATTTAAAAATTTATAATATTAATTTATTACAAGGAGTCATCAGTTAATAATCGTCGCATAAACTTGAATAAAATTTAATAGTCATGATAATTATAATTTTATTTTTAATGAGAAGTAATAAAATTATAAAAAAAAACACACTTTTCAGCTGAACAAATTTAAATAAAGTCTTTGCAACAATTATAACTTGATAAATAATAATTTAAAGATTACAAAATGCTCAAATATTCATTTCCTCCAACTATAAATACTTTGTTATAAAATGTGGAAATTTTTATAATAACTTTTCATACGTACAGCCTGCAACTCAGTTTTCTTGTAAATGTAAGACAACTCCTTAATTTCATTTAGCATAAAAATATTTGTCTTTATTCTTTACTCCGTTTTTATAATATGTAACTTTACATCCATCGAAAATGCAAAGTTCACAATTGAATCACAAACTAGCTTAATGTAATGTACTTTGAACTCAAATTTCATTTGCGAGAAATCTCTACTATTTTTTTTTTTTATAAAATGAATCAAAATCAGCAAACAATTTCTATTTGTTCCTTACATTTATTTATATGTATTTCATGTGAAAAAGAACCTCGTTAATTATTTAACATAATATTCTGAAATAATTCTTCGTTATAATTAAAGTTGTACAACTTTGCTAAACGAAGTTATCCTTTGCCGTTAAATGAAGCAATTTATAACCAGACATCAAAAATCTTCTCGAGACATTTTGGGTAAATAATTATATATAAGATAAAATTTAAATTGAATCTCCGAAGTAAATTAAAATTTAATTTGCAAAACAAAATAATCGACGTAAATTAAAAGAAACATTAAAAGAATATGAAAGAACATTAAATGGATTGTTACGTAATTTTATTACTAACTTTATAAGTTCTTGAAATTTTCCTCGATATCTCGTACGGCGAAAATATATGATTGTAATAATATTTTTTATGCGGTTTAACATATTTTATTCTGAATTTACTAAAGTGGTATACTTTCTTCTGATAACATTTAATGCATTATAAAATATTTACTTTAATACAAAAATTTACACGTCGAAAATGGAAAATTAGTACAAATAAAATTTAATTCCTATAAAAAAACTTAGTTAAAGATTATTTCGTGGAAAATGGAACCAACATCCGATTTGTTTATTATAACTACGTACAAGTTGAATGTTACCATATATATGGTCACATCAAACAGATGTCTGATTATTATAAACAAATAATACTAACTTTACTACCATGCTAGCTATGATCATCCCATTTTTATCCTTATAATAAGATTAATAAATATCACTCATCCCTTTCCCTTCTACCGTTGCATCAAAGACATTCTTAGAAAGAGAACAAAGTTCGTCGAATTATTAAATTACCGTCATTTAATTAAGAAATGCTTTCGATTAATATTTCTGTAATCAATGCCACGCGACCCCAACGCAGATAACATCGACAGAAATGGACTCCAGTGAAATTCCCACGGGAAGAATTGATACCCCTCCCCATTGCTGACCATTAGCGAACAAAACACCCCACCCCCCGCGTGGAAATAAAAATACTACCCGTTAAAAAAGGCCTCGCCCCAAAGAACCAACCCCTCTTTTTTTCGAAACCCTTTCCTTGGCGCCGGCACCCTCGCTCCAAAGTAATACGCGAAATTCCCACGTATTACAGAAATTATACAACCCTCCCCCCCCCCGCCCTAGCCCCCGAGACCGAAGACGCGAAAACAAGAAAAAAAAAATGCCCGTGCAGAAATAAATCCTTCAAATCTAATATGAAAATTTTGTCGACTGTGGCGTGCGCGCCTTTTTCTCTCGCTCTTTATGGAAATCTGGCGGATTTTCCTCCCCCCCCCCCCCCCCAACCCCCCCCCCCCCCCCCAATCCCCCCCGCTCGCGGGATTTCCATAGGCAAAAGTCGTGGCATTAGCCCGGCTCGTATGAGAAATTTGTTGCGCGTACAAAAAATACGAGAGGCGGAAGTTGTAAAGAAAGGAACAGAGAGAAAGAGAAAGAGAGGTTGGGGAGAGGGAGGGGGGGGGGAGGAAGGTTGTGGCAGAAGAGTAATGAAGAAAAAATGTCACGGGATTAATGGCGAGCCCATAGGAACAGGTATAAATATGAGATGGCGCCCGACTCATCGAGTTACGTATTAATGGCAAAAGCAAGTGGCGCCCCGGTTCCTATTGCCGGTTTACGAGTTAGCCTCCCACGAGAGAGCCCGGCGTACTTTCGGCACAATCCGCGCCGAACCTTCTCCGCTCCTCTTTCGCGCCGCATCCGTCTCTAACCGTCTCGCTTTTTGCCCTCGCCCTCCTTTCTCTGATATTAATACATTCCATTACCGCAGACAATGACCGGCTGAATGGTCTTCGAGTTCTTGATGAGCTCCGGGGGCCCCTGACCGCAAAACTCCGCCCAGCTCGTCATCATCTAATTTAATGCAACGCGCGCCCGGCATAAGTGCTTCTTCGCCGCGCCAGAAAAAAACCACCCGACAATTTATCGAGCCCCGGCCCCCGATTCCCCTTAATTGGCATTTTTCGATATTTTAATTAGGCCCCGAAACGACGTCCCGCGAGCTGCGACGGTAAATTATTTTTTTACGACGCGCGCCACCACGGATCTTCTTGGTTTTATTGCGCGGCACGAAAGAGGCGCTTGCGCGCTCGCAGCTTCGCGCTCAAATTCGGTAATTGATTGAATTAGTCGGTACTTAAATGCGGGGTTTAGATAAGTCCAACACCGATTTGACAATCCAAGTACCCATGTAGAAATTGACAAACGGCCCAGTACTGGCCCACGCTTGGCAACCGTTGGCTTACCGTCGGCTGTGACGGTCGGTTGACCGTCGGTATGAAACACCAATATCACGTGGCCCAATGGTTGCACCAACCGTCGGCTAGACGGTCGGCCCAGGTCTGGCCCAGTATTGGCTGCCAACCGTCGGTTAGACAATTAGCTTAATGGACAAAGGTTAATTTAGTTGCAATATCGTCTCTATTATTAGTTGTAAAATCTGTATTGTTAACTTAGTTTTTGTCGCTGCCGAATGTTTAAAAAGCAGAAAATGCAATTTTGATCGTGCTTTTAATCGTCAACTAAATGCTATTGGATTTATAAAAAAACTGTTAAAAACAACTACGAATCCGATTTCACAAATAGATAA
>JABFPN010003700.1:0-17229 GCA_022817305.1 Leptoteleia sp. ZL-2020
GCGTGAACTTGGCACGTTTGTTTTGTGTCGTGAAACATTAAAATGTATAAAACAAAATAATGGGCCAATAATATTAATACATAATAAAACTTATATACATTGATTTTAATATCATATTAATATAGACCGTTGACAGATAAGAACGTTTTATGCGTTCTTTTTTGGAACGTTTTAAACGCTTTAGTCAGGAACATTTGAAACGTTCCAAAAAAGCGTCAAAAGCGTTCTGTACAGAACGCTTGTTTTTGCAGTGTAGTTTACGCGCGTTCAAAAAAGATCCATATTTTACAAAACTATTATCTACTGAGTGCAATTTATTTTAAGAACGTATAAATTCATTCAAGATAAAGTGAATTAGACTGATGATAATGAAAATAATTTAGATAGACAAAAACATATCCTTTAACCAATATATCGTAGGAATTATTAATTGATTTAAATGGCCACTCTTAAGTGACATTTCATTTCAAGCGTGGCAATTTATAACATTTTGTATTGTATATTTTTAAGTTTAATTTTGTTTGCTTCTAAAATATTCGAAAAATTTTGTGGCAAAGTTTAGATATTGATCTCTTGTAATTGCAAAAATTTATAAAAAAATAACTTTAAAAATAATAAAAATATTTTGACTTTAAAAAGCCAATGAAAAATTTATAATTATAATAGTTATAAGGTACATTCTTTTAAAAAAAAGTTTAAACATTTAAGTAATTAATTAAAAAATAAGTATTTGTATATTCAAAAAAGCTTGTCATTTTTATTCTTAATATAAAAATAGAACAAAATTAATCAAAACAAGAGAGCAATAGCAATTTCTATTTAGAAGTTCACTTCCTTAGAACATATCAAAAAGTAATTTTGAAAAGAAATACGAAACAATACAAAAAGGGTACAAGAACCAAGCGCACAAACAATACAAACTTGAATTACACATCGAGTTTCTATTAAACTGTAGAATAATGGAACCAAACCACATTGCATATGTACAGAATAAACTTTCAGGCTTCGGTGTATGAATTACAAATACTCATTTATATATTTTCCTTGTCATTTCAATTTAAATTTAAAAAAACATTCCCATAAAATAAAAAGTTTTTTATAACAAATATAATATCTACTGAGAGATCAGAATTGTTAAATTAATTATATAGCAGTTTAAGATAATAAAATCCATTCTTTTTTCTAAATAGTCTCAGTTTAATTTGCAAAATATTAAAGTTGCTTAATTATTAATGAACTTTCATATAAAAGTTGTTAGTGCATTATAAGAATAAGTATTTGTTGATGACAGAATATATTGTTTATAAAATATCATTTACAATAAGTTATGTTGGGTTATTTTTATAATTTTACTATTATTATTATCATTATTATAGCTTTGTTTATTAGCTTTGATTAAAGAAATTTCGAATCAAATAAATCTTATAAAGGAAAAAATTTCTCTTATAAAGAAAAAATCTTATTTCAAATTGTTAAAAAAATCTTTCCTCCATTTGGATTTGCATTATTGCAGGATTTTTTTTTGAACAATAATTATTATTACACAAGTTCTTTCATAAAAGAAAC
Organism: Leptoteleia sp. ZL-2020; assembly: GCA_022817305.1. Taxonomy (NCBI): domain Eukaryota; kingdom Metazoa; phylum Arthropoda; class Insecta; order Hymenoptera; family Scelionidae; genus Leptoteleia; species Leptoteleia sp. ZL-2020. The sequence continues at coordinate 1,567 of JABFPN010003700.1, forward strand.
TTATTTCGTAACGAAATAAACTCACGAAACGATACTTTTTTTCTCAAAATAAAACCAACATATGCAACTCCAACGGTTATATTTTGTTATAAAAAATAAAAAAGCAATTGCGAAAATTTTAACATCATAATACAGTCATTTACTACGTTAAATTCCGGAAACGGTACGTTGGAACAAACTAAGCGAGCTTTATCTGTCAGTGTTGCTAAAGCACAAGTATAATTATGAATAATTTGTCATCGTTGAAAAGAGGAACTTGCACATAAAAATAAGCAGTATAAAACACTCCAGATTATCATTAGCATTTGTATAAAATGATATTACTAAAATATATCAAAGTGGCGTGAATAGAATCTAGTTCTAGTCAACGGAAAATCCGCTCAACCTTCGGATGAGAAGATTTCAGCTTATGATTATAACATTCGCTTACAGTCGGTAGTTTTATTTGACGGTGATTGAGAGTTTATTATTGATATGAGCAAATTGCTATAATCATAATGTTATTTAGTTTAGTAAATACAACCTTTTGTATTTTCTAAATCAAATTGAAATGGTAATTATGTCACATAAATAATTCACTTTTATATTTATATAACATATTATTTGACTTTATATTTATAAAACATGTAATTTCGAAGTATAGTATTTTTTATGAAAACTACAAAAGTTGTTTAACAAAGTAAAAGTGCCCTTAGAACAAATTGACAATGATCGCACGCGAGAATAAAAAATCGATTTCTAAATACTCATTTTATGTATTATACTACGAAGACAGCAGTAAAAAAAGTAAAAATCTTATATTTTCTTTTTAATATAAACCGTATTAAAAACTCTCATTTTATATTTTTAATTACACAAATGTCACTGACATAATAAGCTAATGTTCGCAGTTGATCATAATTATAATAAAAAAATTTATACTTTTAGTTTTACTACCAAATGGTCATGGTCTTCATAAGTTAACAGAAATGGCAATGTTCCATTCATAGCAACCTTACCGTTCGCACAAAATCTTGAAACAATCATATTGTAATGGCTAATCATAAAATAAAACATAAATTTGAACATGATATGAAATGGAACGATGTCAAAATACTTTCTTTAATAAAATGAATATCTCTCACATTTGCCTTATATTATTATTATTACATATATATATATATATATATATATATACATAATATTTACTTATTAAGTGCGTATAAGCTTTATATACAGTATATACAGTTTATATATTATATATTTAATTATAAAAGATATTATAACATGCCAGTTAAGTTTTTCATTTTCAGATTAAACATCGACTAAGGAAATTTATAAAGCACACACATAAAACAGGTTTTTTTTTTATTAAAGTGAGTCTGAAGCAATTTATATAAAACAGTTCCTACGCGTACGACGGACATTAAATTTATAATGGAATACTATTCAAAATAATTTTCTTCTTTATTTATATCTTCCAGTTTTTTATTAATGCAATATTTTTTCAATTTAAATTAATTTTGAGATTAATGATTTGTAATGTAATAAAATAATATAATATATAACAAATGTAAAATATATGTTTTTTTGTTTATTTATTTATAACTGAGAAATATCAGGGATCTACCTGCAGTGTTTTATTGAATTATTGTAATGTGAATTGTTTATTTTATTTTGGTCCGAATAACGAGAGTGTAATTCTAATTTATTCTTGTAACGTCATCTTGACACTTTAGTAATACAATTATTAAATTATAATATAAATAAATAAATACACTTGAGAAAATAACTTGATATCTAATTAAATATTTAATAAATTTAAATAATTTTAGGACTATTAATAATATTGGTTTATTGCTAATTGTTGTACAAATAATTGTGCTGAAGAAAAATTATATTTTTATTACAATTTTTTAACTGAATGTCAAGTTTCTATATAAAATATCCTGCTTATAATTTTACCATCGTTCATTCATTACGATTTGAATCAATCAACATGAAAAAAGTTTCAAATAGATTAATGAATTTATAAAGAAACTAATTTAACTATCGTACAGATTCAGACTTATTAACTCCCGTGTATTATATCTCTAAAAGTATATAAAACTGTAGAGAAATTTTATTATGTAAAAAATGTTAAGTGGTTTACTGCGTGTACGTTTATTGGAATTCATTTATATGTTTTCATAACTTGTAAAAATGACCGCGCTAAGAGCTATTAAACTGAATTTCCAACTAAATTTGCATATAAGCTTTGTATATAATATTTTTACATATGGTAATAAAAATCAGTAATCCTTTAGGAAGAAAGCTTTCGAAAATATTTTTATTAAAAAATTTTGATATTTATAGTGGAATTAAAGTCTATGATGAAGAATAATGTAATAATCTAGAAACAGGAACTGGATCAGACCTATAAATATAATATTTACATTATATATATGCTAATGTGTATTTAATAAATACTTTTATTTCTTAACTCTAATGAAAGTAGCGTATTGATAACTTCTTCCTTTTTTAAACTTCACCTTTCTATCCATAACTTTTGATACGTAAAGAAAAGAAAAGAGAGAATTCCACAGCAAACTTAATAAAACTTTGAAAAATCATTTATATGTTATCAGTACACATAACGTAAATCCAACATTATAATATTGTACGTTTTATACAAAAGAAAGAAAATAATTTTAACAATAGTAATAATTATTAACATATCTTGTTTGCACTTTTACTTTTTTATTCTGAAAAAATATAGTATAATATAATAATATTCAATTAATAAATAATTGCTATTCAAAATTAATAAATTTAATATTTAAATTAGTAAACATATCTATAATTGCGCAACAAATATTAGTTTAGTTAATATTTCTTCACATTACTTTTTCTCAGTAAACAAACAAGTAATTTATTTACAAGATAAGATATATTTATTAATTTTAATAAAATACTTCCCCTAGCATTTAAAATGCATAATATTCCAAGTAAGCGAAAATGAAAAATCTTTTGATAGTTAATTCATCGTTACTTTAATTTTGATGTGTTTTTACACGGCAATAATTTTCTCTACGTACGCAATTTTTCAAGATAAAATTTACAGCATATTTTACGTACAGTAAACGTGTGCAAATTTTAAATTTATGTTTTGATAAGCAAATATAAACTTTTCATTCAAGTCGTTGGAATTGTGCAAATAGTTGCAAAACATAATGATCAGGATGCAAAAAGTTGGCGCAAGCTCCGAGTTTTTACACCATGACTGCAGTTATGAAGATGCATATATTCAGCAAGCCGTAGAAACGGCGAAACAAAGATGCTACCTTTTGATGTGTGCACTTCCACACCAGCTTCATTCTCTTTAGTAATATTCAACAACCATTTAGCAACTTTATAATACTTCATAGAGATTTATGACGAAGCATGTCCATGCAGCTTTTTCCATTTTTCCGATAGTTTTATCGCATATCAGAAAAAAGGAACGGAAAAAAGTTATTAGCAAGAAGATTGAGTATTGAAATGAGAGAAGTTGACGGTTCTATTCATATCCATCGAAAATCGATATTTCCAACGACAGATTTCATTAAGTTTCTTTTCATACGGTTTTTCCCGTTAAAAATTCAAATAAATTCTCGTGTTACGTCTTTATAAAATTCTTAGTAGCACGCAATATATATTTGTCTGGTATAAACGTTTACTTTGCAATGTAAATCCAGTCGATAATATTTGCCGCTTAAGGAAGATAAAAATCAAGAAAATTTGAGCGTTACACATTGAAATTTTAATGGCGAAATTTGCTTATCAAATCTTTTACATTTATGTACACAAAGGATGTGTGTGTTTGCCCCGCGATTAACATTTTAATTAAAATCTAAAATTTGATTTACAGTTTGTTTTTCATTTAGAGCGAATCGCTAAACAAATGCCTCGCAAGATATTTTTCATTTTTGCAAAACGCAATTTGTGTCCGGTTGCAAACTTTTACGTGGCTATTGTAATAACAAACGTTCCATAAAATGGAGTGCACGTCAATTCCGAATGCAGATCCATGTTGTCGGGGCGCACTAAAGCAATTGCTACCTTAAAAATGTCATATCAATTAAGCATATGCAATTATTGTCTGAAATTGAAGACTCGCGTATAATAATACGCAACAAAAATGTTGCATCAAAAAGCGTACCTTTATTGAGATAAAATTAGTTAACGAAGTAGCTAATAAAAAACACACGTTTGGCAATTCCGAGAACGTCCTCAAAATATTCATAGGTAACAGTCATTTTGAGAACACGCCATAATGATACGCCCCTGGCCCTAGAATCGTTAATTTATTTAAATTGTTATAAATTAATGGTGGCTGGGAACCTCTCATTGGCTAATTTTATATTCCCGTCTAAAATTCTAAAATTTAATCATAATGTAATTTTCAGGAAGAATTATTTATGTACACGGTTCTATACATGTATATATATAATTATAAAAATAAACATTATAATGAAACTTATAAGAAGGAAAAAATACGTTTATCCCAGGGAAATGATGCTCAAGTGAAAAATATACAATTTTTTATATAATCACCAAAATTGCATATTTTTCATCCGCGCATCATTTCCTTATGATAATCGATTTTTTTATAATTAGATTTCATAGCGAAATCATACTTTAATCAAATCGTAAATAGAGAAAAAGTAAAAGTATAACGGCTCGAAGATCACCAATTTTCCATTTAACCTAGAGTACGGAGAACAGATATGAAAATAGTGGAAAAGTGAATGCAGTGACATAATTTATCATATTTAAAATATTATCATATTTTTGCCTCATCCTTTTTCAATATGTGGCCGAGTCAAAACAAAAACGTGATCAAATCATGATTAAATTTGAAGTAACGAAGTAATCAGTAGAGGATTACAATATGAGAATATATATTGTCAAATATTGACCATTTCTGGATTACTATGTGATCACTATGTGATCTCTATGTGATCATATACAGTCTCATTTTATGATCTTCCAATGATCATTTTATTAAATCATATTTGATCACGTTTTAATCATGTCTTGATTTTTTTTATAATTTTAATCAGCGTGCTTAAATCGGTATAAAAATATAGTATTTTATGATAATTAATTTTCTTCTCAGTGACAATCCAAGCAAATACAATACCTATTAAATAATAATACCAGAATACGACAAATTTTATAACAAAATGATGTTTGAACGACGCGTTGTTATACGCGAGTTCGTTTTGTTGGTTGTTGAGAAACCGTAAGGGTTTGTTTGGGCTTTCAATCAGAAGCAAATGTCGCCTAGTACGTCGTGTAACATCGCACTGCACCTGTCTCCTAATAGCACGAATTTCTGATGCCGACAAATTTATGTCACTCAACATTTTCCGGATAAAGGCGAGCGTAACTTTTTAACCGAAGCTACTTCGTCCGCGTTATTTTACAATAAAATTAAACAAAAAAAAAAAAAAAAAAAAATCACCATTCCTCGCTCGACGAGATCAGCAACTTAAACCGCGCTAAACTATTAAAACACTTTCAAACATTCGAGATTATCGTCCGTTTCGCTGGGAATTCCTCGCACTTTTTTCTCCGTCTGTTGACTTTCATTCGACGCTTTGACTAACTTCGCTTTAATTAGAATTTTAATGGCTTCGAGGAGCGCGTTAATTTTGCGTGCGAATGTTTCATTTTTGAGTATTAACGTTCCTTCCATCCTTCGCCCTTCCCCCCTCCCCACCCCCTCCTCGCTCCTCCTTTCCAGGGAACATTTTGAACTTTGCATTGGCAAGTCCAACAATGTAAGTCCCACTATTTGCGCTTAAGTGGAGACGCGATTTTCTGAACTCTTCGTACGAAGTAAGTCAATTGTAACAGCTAATCCGAATTTATAACCACGATTTCTCGGAATTATCCCGATTCTCGTTTACTATTCCCGACCGTGGATGCGAGACACCGAACAACACTACGAAGTTTGATTTTAAATCGTCGAATCTGACACTATGCTGATCACGTAAACAATCTAACGTTGCCTCTTATATAAACAAAACGCCAGCGTCTGAACATCTACATGCACGAGAAGTTTAAGCTGCAAAAAGTTTCGAAGATTAAACTGCGGGCGAGTTTGGCTAAAGAGTTTTTGAATGACAGAAGTTGATCTGAATTTCGTTGTATATACAAATTACTATGCTAAAAAATTTGCGTAAACTAACCGAACCGCTGATAAAATATAAATAAATAATAGAACGTTATATAAGTAAAGTAAAATAAAGTTCAGTAAGACCGAAAAGAAAATTGCTAATTTTTGTAATAATTGGATATTTTAGTGATGATAGTTTTAAAAGTTAATCAAAATGAATAAAAAACTTTAATAATTAAAATGTCTATTATTTGATATTTACTTTTAACAAGCTCTTAATTCTGCATGAATTTCATTTCGAAAGCTCAAATCAAAAACGTCAAACAAACAAAAAGGAAATTCCTCTCCTTTTTCCTTCTATCAAAATTTAACCGTTAAAACAATTTTCAAATTCAATAACTGGCTCCAAATAGAGTATTTTTGATGATATTTTAGTAAGACATAAATTTGCAAATGAAATATTGCAAGTTAAAATACGAGTTTATTATACCAGAGAAATTTCATTCTTCAACAACTCACCCAGTTAATAAAGGATGCATTTATGCGAGCATAATTATCTGTCCTCTATTAACTGAGTGAGTGGTTGAAGAATGAATACACCATTTGTTAGTATTTGCTACCATATTCTATAATAGGTCAGGTATATGTGTGAATTTGTAGTATTGCTTATAATATTTAGCCTATGATATAGTAAAATTTATGAAATACATGTTAAACAGATATTAGAGAAAATGTCATTAACTAGGAATATAACTGGTTACCTAGTCCCGCATCACTAGTCCCGCATTTTACCATCAGTCTACACTGTCTGTCTTTGTTACTCTTTAGTGTTAGTATGAGAGAGGTGTAGCCTAAATTATTCCAGTCACTGATACCTGTAAAGTAAAATCCCTACCACTGAAAGGCGGCGTAAAGTGATGATAAAGGAAGCGACTAGTTACTGTAAAGTAACGACTTCTATTCTTTGATCCAATTTTTTTAATATTCTTTTTTTAATTACTTCACCGTACCATAAGGTATCATAGAAATGCACACATATCCAAAGCAAAATATAGTAGAGCAACACTAATAAATTTCTCTCAATGTATTTACTACGGTATTTTCCGTGAAAACGTCAAACAAATTAATGAAACTTTTTTCCGCGTGCACAATAGTAAACATTCGTTTGAAAGTAGAGGCCTGGTATTGTGAATCTTTTGAATGGAAACCATCCGGGACGGTGGCAACCCCTTTAACCTGGTTGGAGCTGCCCTGATCAACCCTTTATCTAGCAATAAATAGCATGGAATTCTCGTCTGCCAATATTGATAGGTTCTTGTTGATCTCGTTTCATGCGTTTAGTCATACGTGAATATTCACGAAGCGCATCGAAAACTGCCCTAGTTTATCATTGCGTTGTCTTTTGCGATTCTTCCGAAGTGTCCGATTATTTTTGTTGCGTTGTACACCCGCAACATCGATAATCGATATTGCCAATAAAAACAATCCTTCCGATTGGAGCGAGGGACAGGTGTAACGCGAGAAATGCACGTCGCGGTGTAAGGTGCTTTTTAAAAATCTGAAATATTCTCGCCCGCGGATGATAAAAGTGAACGAAATATAACATTAGATCACATTTCATAAATGTGATTTATGTTGCACAGGGTGTTGCTTTACCCAACGAAAATGGCACCGCCTGGAAATGCATCAATATTCGATTCAATTTTATACACACACACACACACACACATAAACGTTCACATTTAAATTGTGAAAATGTATACAGGAATAACGTCGTCGATAAACTTTTTGAATAAATGGAAACGTGTACTTTTAATTCGACGTCTCTTTTCCGCCTCGAATCCCGTCAGCCGATGAAATATAATATTAATATTTAATTACTTATTTCGCGCTCGTCGTTTTATTTCATCAAATCCTTGTTTGATGAGAATTATGGCAAAAAGTGGCCGAGAATTATGATAGAATACGTTATACAATTTTATTACATTCGTTTATCATCCAAGCTATTTGCATTATCTTATGGACTGAGGTAAAAAGGGGATAAAAAATTAGTACTTAAATATTAATTTAGCGATGGTATAAAATAAATACATATAAATCGTGAACCGCGGCAAAGGGAAGCAGGTAATTCAAAAAAGGAAGGAGTTTCTTAAGAAATGACTGTACTTTATGATAACGTTAACGTAAAATATTCATTTGTCTATAGAATAAAAAAAAAAAAAAAAATGTTGCTGCAAGAGTGAATATTTCTCATAGAAGATGCATTTGAAAATATTTGCGCGCAATATAAATATTTTGTAGCAACATTATTGTTGTACTTTGTAAAAAATAATACAAAGTTGTTTATGTTTAATTTTAAGTGATATTCAGCAATAGTCACTTTTGGAAATCATTCAGTTAATCTTATTTTGAGATTAGAATTTTATTACGAAAAAGATTTCTAAAATTTAATTTTGTATTAACTGAAATATGATGTATAATATTCACGATGCTTCAAATATTATCCACGTTTAATTTTATTACCTTTGACCTTTCATTTTTTAAGTAATTCCGACATATACCTAAATTATTACTACTTATACACAGATATTTTAATAAAAATTTCTCTTCAAACTAATTTTTCGAAACATTCTCTTTCGTTCTTTTCATTAAAAAAACTTTTATTTGACATTTTACACAAAAACTTTTTTAGAACCAAACTCTCATGAAATTTCATTTTTGCTTCAAGTTTTAAAAGTATGTCAATTATCACGTTGGAACAGCAGTTTTTTCTTCAAATGTATCATTTAACATACCTCGAGCCGTGTCAAAGACATGCTTATTAATTATCGAGTGAAGATTGCGCTTGTATACATCGTTCAGTATTTTGAAAATAAGCGTCAAGTATCATAAAACGCGCAAACTTAATAAATTGCAGTCCATAGAAATGTTCGCTGAAATATTTAATTTGACGCCGAATTTATATAGTAAATTAAAGCACCTTTTGTTAAATCATTAAAAATGATAAACTCAAGCTGTTTGCCAAATGGAACGTGTTAACATCAAAGCCATTTCGCTACCAATTTAATTAATCACATTCAATAAGGACGGCAGTAACTGAATAAAATAGAAAAGAATGATAATTTGCAATTAGCAAACTCGACAGTTAATAGAACAAATTAAAATACACATATTAAATAATAAATATACAACGCTATCCGAACAATCATCATAACAATTTTTGTCGGTTTCGGCGATGTAATTAAAATCATTAATTATAATTTGATCCATCAATTAAATATTGCGCGCGGAATAATTTGTTCTCGCTGAATGAAATTCATTAATATTTCAATTCCACTACAGAGATTGATAATCATTAATTCGATGACCGTGTAGGCGAATTTTCAACTCTAACAGTCATTCACATCATAGTCAATCTATCATCGTTTAATTAACATATACAGTGCAATTCTCTTTGCAGTGATAATGTTACACGGAGAGAAAAATATTTCCACGTTTAGCCGTAATTTATAATTGTTTCGAGGTATACTTATCAGTACAGGAAGTATGTCTGTTTTGTCTATTATAATATGACGTACTTATGTAACAACTTGCTATACGATATATCAAATATTAAGATATTATATGAGAATTTTTTATATAACAAACTTTAATGGAAAAAATCAAAATTTTTAGCTTTCAATTATTGTACAGCTAAATGTGAAATACTTATTTATTAGTATATTGCATAATTTCAAATAAAAGGATTAGAAAACTGAAATAATAGAATTATTAAAACCTAGAATTAATATCGATATGTCTAACATCTCAAAATTAACGTTCTACGTGCAGAATGCAAAACGATCCCTTACTTCGCAAAACAACGCTGAATAAGCACGGTTGGAAATGAACGTTTCTTCTGAAACACGCTGGGAACTTTTCAGTGTAAAATGTATCAAAATAAAATTCTCTTACAAAATTAACATTCGCGGAGTAAACGCAATTAAATTTTATTTGAAACTCACAGTACTGGCAACAGTCAGTGCCATTATCGCCGTTCCAATCGTTAAATAAACACGCATAAGTTACATCTGTTTTAAATATTTACTATTACAGCATAGGCGTACCGTACGCAGCTACTTCATTATGTGATCTTAATGTAAATTATGTTGACCAAGAAGCCGAGACTTGATCCGTATCGTAAGTCAACATTTTTATGCTAAATCCAATTACCTAAAGATTTGTCCGAAAGAAAACCCGACTTTTTTTCTGTCATCTAAATCTATTAATTAATTACAACAATAATTAACTAATAGTCAAATAATGTTGCAGAAACATTGTGAACCTTTTAAATAAGGGGAAATGAAAATGAAATTTATTATTAGTTGATATTATATTTTATAATAATTCGGGAATATGTGTACAGTTGCAGTATTTCTTATAAAATAATAATAACAATGAGACTTTTTTGCAAAAATATCAGAAAAAAATAGCATCGTAGAATCGAGGTAAGGAGCGTGACTGATAGCTGTGAGGTAACAGTTTCTATTCCTTGATAACGACATTTTTGTCTAACATATTTTCAGAATGTATTTTATAAATTTAGTACAACATCTTATAAGCAATATTATAAATTTACACGAATCCCAGAGCTATTACATTTTATTATTATTAATTAAAAATATGCGTTTCGTTAACAAAAACTGTATTTAAATATATTTTGTATGACGTCAATTATGTTAACTATTTACTTTAATATCTGAAATGAAATATTTCTATAAATTGTTTACCATTGCATTTTATCATTAAACAAACTTATTTATCTCCGAAATGAAAACAGCAAACAAATTCGTTAATATTTGTCGCAAAAGTATTTATACATATTCGAGCATAAATAAACTGGGATTTGCGTAAAAGAGTTTTCAACTTTCGAAAAATTCGCGAACGGTGCAATATAAATTAAATTACACTGTGTTTTGACTGACAAATCTAATTCCGCCCTTGATTCGTCAAATGCTATTTTTTTGCGTTTAAAGAAAAGTGGATTTGAATCCAATAAAAGTTACTTCGCTATTTCACCCAAACAAATTTACGCAAACATTTCACTTTACTTTCAAATCGTTCGAAAAGTTGGATTTTCAAATTAGTTCAAACACACTATGCAATCTTCATTTGGTCCATGTGTCTACTTGCGATTCAAGATCGACAACACTTCGTTAAAAGCTTTTATACCGAAATTGAACGTCAAAATTGAATTCAAAAGTTGTACACGTGTATCTTGCGCGATAATGAATGAATAATTGAAATAACAAGTCTAATGCGACCAGTGAAGTGTAATTCCATGAGAAAGAATTATACAGTATACGTTTTCTGCAAATGTACCCTCCTAATAGAATTTGAATTGGACGTGCCCTAAAATTATTATCGTCCAATTAGACTGATTCAAAGAAAGCCCTAATTGGGGAAAAATATGAAGGATCTAACTAAGTCCAATGAATGAAAACCTTGTTAGGTTTACCACATTGTTTCACTTTGTTATACCCTTAGTTAGGTTATTCCTTGGCACGCCTTAATAGAATAATTTGAGGCGTACTTATTGGGTTTTTGCGATAAAATGAGAGGCACCAATATTAATGGTAAGGCACCATTAATAAGGGCCTAATCAGTAAGTGCTTGGGCATCCTTACATAAAAAATTGAGGTACATTCAATAAACCTTGCCTCGTCGGATCTCTATTACGAACTTTGATGTGCATCCAATGAAGAAAAGCCTTGTTATGAAGTATTCCGGACTTTTGACAAAAGATGGCACTTTGATAATAGTGGACTAGGTTTTTGAAGTACCAAAACCACTTTATCCGAAATACCTACGTTTCTTTGTAAATAAGAAATAATTTTAAAGCATGTTAAGGTCCTAAAAATGTAATAAAATTTGCAGGGCACGATGTATTATGCCCTTCATTAATATGCCCCATAAGAGCAGCACAATAATGGCCTCATCTGAGCCCAATTTAAAATTCTACCACGTTAACCTTTATCGAGTTTCCATGACTCGACGCAACGAAAATTAAATATCTCAATCAGATATCAAATGTAATCAGCGGTTCAATAGGTTCACTCGGGAAGAAATCAATGTCGATGATTTGTTGCAAACAATGTGCAAACAATGCAAAAGGCCAAATAAACGGTATTACTTTTGCAATGACATTGGAGGTAAAAGTAGGGGAAACAAACCTGGTTAATTTATTGCTGCCAGCAATAGACAATGAATAAATCACGCAGCGTAACAAGTGTTATTTTTTCCCCCCGTGCGATATCGCGCATCTAAATGTATACAATTATTTTGAGAGAATAACTGTGCGTATTCATCTCTATGGTCATCTTATATTAGAATTAAGCTCGGTTTAATTTGTACGGTCTTATCGATGGACTTATCGGCGCGGTCATCAAACGAACGACAGGGAACTTTAATTGTGGAGCGCGTGATACGCTCACGCCAGATTATGCTATCACATCCAGCGCCTGGCACTTGCACTGCATTAAAATGTCTCGCGTTACGGCTGAACTTTTCCCCGGTCCGACATGCTACATAAAAGATGTCATAACTTTAAGAAAAACATATTTCACAGTGTTCAGCTTTTAATTTGAATATCCACGGGATTTCACAACTTAAACGTGAAATTTGCAAACTTGCAGAGGCGTACGCTGGAAAAAGAAAAGCACGGCGATAAATTCCTATTTTAGATAACGAATTGAGGATTAGGCAAAAATATTAAGACTTTTAGCACGGGTAATGATACGATTTCGGTATTAATTAAATAGTAATCTTGACAAATAGTAATTGATATTTTATTACCAATGGGGAATTCAATTTTCTCGTTTCCCTAAAATATCTCTAAATACGAACGAAAACTGTAACACATCGTATCAAAGTGTTAATTAAGATTATTAATATTTTTCGCACCGAGGAATAAATTCGTATAGAATCACAAAAAAGTCGAGAAGAAAGTTAATTAAATTATAAAAGTCAACTTAAAAATAAATAAAAAGTTCGGAATAAGTTATAAAATTGTGAAATTGTCAATATATATGTATATTGTTTGCTGAAAATGTTGAATATATTTGAGAAAAATTAAGTGACTTGAAATATACGTGTCACACATAGGCAGCAAACGCGAAACATAATACCTGTCCTACTAAAATATAAATAATTCGTAATTTCTATGCGATTTGATTTAAAAGGAGAAACGAGCGATACTTTTCATCAGTGTTTTATGAGACGTCGCTAAAGAAAAGTCTCGATCCTGGCAGAATCGCCACTAAACAATGATTTCATAACGTACCGCGTTATTTTCTAACGAACAGTCGACGAAAAGAAAACGACATTACGGCTGCTTAACATTTTCTAAAACCAATTTTATCCACTGAAATGTTCAATTACACGATTCATTTACGGAAATCAAATGAGATAATTGGAGCAGTAACCGTAAACCGAGGAAAGCAACAATACGAGCGCCAACGAAACAAAATATATGTAACGATCGGTGGAAAACTTTTAAAAACACTAAAAGTTATAAGTTATAGGATAAGAATGAGATTGCATTAATCAAATTACTTATCAGATTATAATAATTAATTCTCAAGTGGAGATAATTAGGCACAACGTGCATTAAAGATTATACGCACACAACCTCTACTTTTAAAACATAAATGCCTTAACACGCGGCGTCAAGAAACGAGCGTAAATGTTTTACGCTCTGATTACACGATGAAACGCCAAGATGCGCGAGATTCCGCGGCGAAACACTGCGAGTCAAGTCACACCACGATATTTGATCGCCTCGTTTAATTATCGTGTCTTTGGAATTGCCGCAACACCCGTCATTGTTTTTGCCACTTTTTTTCTCTCGCCGTCATTTACGACGTTTTTTCTCCTCGCGTGTGAGAAAGTAAGCGCAAAATTAGCGTTGCACTTTTTTCTCGGTGAAAGTCTTGGAAAAAAAAATCCCATCGGGGTATAAAGTAATCTTTTATTTCGCGTTTTACGATTTCCGTTTGAGGACGCGTTGGACGGGCAATGTCAAAACGATGCGAATCATTCTCAGTTTTAAATATGTGTTAAGATCGTTATGAGAAACAAGTGTGCGAAATCTGAACAAGTGCTATGGAATAAAAAGTTTCAGCTGTTAAAAAAGTTTCACTCTTTTTACGCACAGTCTTCTCTGAATGCACTTAACGCACTGTAAGAAATTTATTAGTAGCCGCTATTATATTTTATAATTACTCGGGGATATATGAGTATTTATAGTATTCCTTGCAATATCACATGGTATTTTAAAATGCACGATAGAAAAAATGTCGTTATCAAGGAATAGAACCCGTTATCTCGCAGTCACCAGTCACTTTACCTCCAGTCCGCTTCAAAGTATAGGTATACCTTCATAAATATCAGCGACTGGACGGGTAATGACCCGAGTTACTATAAAGTATAGTAGTAACTAATTATGCACTCCACCCACCGTACATCATAATATTTAATTAAACCAATTTTTTTCAGTTACATAATATTTTACTATAAATATATATTAACTAGAGATTGTAGTAAATCTTGTTAAATATTTAACAATATTGCGTGTTTAATTGCAATGTTAATGGGTTGAGAATGCGACGAATGCAATAAAAATGGGATCAGATAATGTTTCACAGTAAGATGACAAAAATAATAGGCCATTCATTTGCTTCGTTGATGCATGATTACAGTTTAATTCAGTTTGCAATTTCGACAATGTCAATTTGAAAATAAACTCCGCTGAGGAGTCTCAGTTATACCTCGCCCTGATAAGAGTGTAAGTTCACGTCGAGATTGCTTTGCATGGAAACGCTTCTTCATTCAAGGTCCTATACTATGCGCGACAGTGAAAGCATTCGCCGGGGTCTATTCAGTTATGAAGGTGCTCCAAATTCAAGAATACCGAAACCGTCATCTCTCGCGAGGAATTCACGGAACAGGCAACTGTGAATCAGTTTGAGAAATGAAATATCCATGTCTCTTCCGTCTAACGTTTCCCTGACGTATTTCAATTTGTATTTCGTTTCAATGTTCTTTTCTCACGGAGAAACTTAATTAATTATCAACTTTTCCCTCCATATTCTTCGCAATGTCTCCAATTTAATTGTATACAATCGGGTAACTTTTACTAATTTGTTTCAATTATTAGATTGAATAAATTTGTTTCATATAGCAATTATTGCAAGTAGCTCAGCTGGAAAAGACTTCTTCAACTGTAATTTGAAATTACAATTGTTTCCTCTTTCTCGACAATAATTTTTAATTGCAAATAATAAATTAAAGATATTTCAGACAAGCAAATTGTAATATTAATTAGAGTAACATATTTGTCTAAAATTGCGTGAAAGTGTCATTTAAATTAGTGTACACTGATAGAAACGGCTTGCATTACACGGATGTTTAAGAATATGTGTTTAATTATATCTAGTGTAAATTTAGTGTATATTTATGATATAAATTCAAATGCTTTGCTCAAGTATTCGTATGCTTCT
>JABFPN010003701.1:0-17225 GCA_022817305.1 Leptoteleia sp. ZL-2020
CTGACTTAAAATAATAGATAAGTTGGTTTAAGTTACTAAACGTGAAATATTGGAAACATCAACTTATGTTTTAGAACACAAGATTCCGGAATCAATCGCGGAATCAGGCGCTCCCGTAAGCATCCATAGACACCTATTATTTTGCCATCAACGATTTAGGTTGGCCAATCTGTTTGCTTCGCAATGCTTAGCTAACATATGGTGTAAACGCATAGGTGTCCATGATTCACAGAAAGCGGGTGTACACGATTTTTTCAAATAAAACTATAATGAATGCGCCAGAATCTTGAATTAAAAACCAAAATAGTTGGCATATAATAATAATAATCATTTGATTTCAGGTGCAAAGAACCTGGTAGATACTTGGACGATCTTCCGCCAACAGCTGTAATTATTTGCTTTCATAATGAGGCATGGTCTGTTCTTTTAAGAACCATTCATTCTGTCTTGGATAGATCACCTGATCATCTTATACAAGAAATCATTCTGGTTGATGATTTTTCTGACATGCGTAAGTGTACAAATCATTTAAATGATTAGTGAACAGTGATTTATAGAGTCTCTTTATGGAAATTTGAAATACTTCAGTGTAGTACGAAATGGTCACACGAATGGAACCAGAACTGGTTTTGATTGAATCGTGTAAAAACGTGAAAAAGATCTGTACACTGAAAAAAATATTCGGATTGCAATTAACTCCATCGTGAAGTTATGATATATTTAGTTGATGAAGTTAGTTTGATCGGAATGAAAATATTTATTAACATCTGCTCCATATTCGGCATACAATTAGTTATTTGCATTAACTGAAAAAACGATTCAAACAAGTATTTCTAGAGATGAATTTACTCTGCAAGGTACTTAATTTACAGTATGTTTTCAAAATAATTTCAGTTGGTGAACATAACTGAAAAAGTGATTGAAACAAGTTTATTTTACTCCGCTAGTCATTTGATTCGCAGTATCTTTTTAACATATATAATGTTAAATATATTAATTTTAATTTATAATGTTAAATATATAATATTAATTTATATAATTATAATAAAATATATAAATATTAATTAAATTTATATATTAAAAAAAATTTTCATTTTTACCGCCTGTTTAAGGCATCTTAAAGCTTATTCAATTCCGAAGACTGAAAAAAATTCAGCTTAAGAGGATGATTTTTGAGAAAGTTACAACTGTTTGAAATTTATCGTACATTTTCAGGTTTATTCACTATTTTCATATTCCACTCAACAAACGTTAAATTCTCAAGACCACCAACATTAGCGTTACCCAATGTGCACTACGTGGAGGTTATTGGTCGGATTTTGCACATCATTTGGCCCTGAAAAGGGCCGATTGTATTCAGTGTGAATTTCATAAATAACTGGTGTTTCCACCCCGTCTGCGTATTTTTTTAATTTGAAATAGCCGTAGCTTTTTCAAAATTATCCTCATAAGCTGAATTTTGTAAGATAATTTCTATAATTTTAATTTGATTGATTTCAAGCATTTATATAACTGAATTAAACAGATTACAGTAGAATTGAGTACACAATAAATTGTAATTATTTTATTATACGTAATTTTTTATTATGTGTAAAGTATTATATTATATATAATTATTTTATAATTTCCTACAAATATAAAAGTAAAAAGGAACTAACATCTCCATTTTTGTGTACAATAAGTAAGGTACTTATTAAATTATACTACTCTTTATTTACAGTCTGTCTACTAAAAGCGTGCACGACATATCTAACAGCTAATAATGTAGAAGGCTACTTTTTTTAGCTTATATTGTAGAAGGCATTGTCAAGTAAAATGCATTTCAGTTGCTAAGACGTTAGTTGCCATAATTTTGTGCAAAACACGCTTTTTTCTTAAAGGACCAGAAATGTCCTAGTACACTGCCGCAAAGTTCATGAAAAAATCGAAGCCATTTGTGGGTGAAGCGTTATTCTGATACAAATACAGTTCACGATTTACCAGAATGTGGTACGACATCTCAATACACGAAAAAAGACGTGAAAAAAGACGCCTAAAAAATATTTTAACAAGTATTTTAGTCCAGATTATGCACAATGCAATCATTATGTTTTTTTTTTTTATTATTAAGAACATTTTCCTTACAGATACGTCGTACACGCTCTTACTAGACACGCATAAAAAACAGTTGACAATAAATGATGAAGAAAATCATGCTTTTTTATAGCCCATTTGAAGCGCCAGCTCGAGGATTACATGATGAATTACCCAAAAGTAAAAATTATAAGAGCTGAAAAGAGGGAAGGTTTAATCCGAGCACGTCTCTTGGGGGCAGCTGCTGCGAAAGCTCCAGTCCTCACTTATTTGGATAGTCATTGTGAGTGTACAGAAGGATGGTTGGAACCTCTCTTGGATAGAATAGCACGGAATCCAACGACAGTTGTCTGTCCTGTTATTGATGTCATCGATGATACAACGTTGGAATATCATTGGAGAGATTCAGGAGGGGTTAATGTCGGTGGTTTTGATTGGAATTTACAGGTGAAACATCAAGTGGAAGTGCGTCTACGATTTTATATGAAAAATTGTGCACGCAAAAGGTCATTTCCAAATGGGTGCCGCGTTGCTCACAATAGAACAATAGCAAAAAGAGAGCTGCACGGAAAATAGTTATATAGAACCGTTGTGCCATCAGTGATAGTTATTTTCGTATGTAGGGCGCAAAATAAACAATTGCGACGAGGTTTGTTGAGACGCAACCGAAACAAACCGAGTGTCAATTGTTTTTGCGCCTGACATGCGAACATAATTTTTTGCTCATCTTCTATGAAAAGTGATCTTTTGAGTGCAAAACCTAAGTTATCCGATAGGGTAACTAAAGATTTTTTAAAAGATTTAAAAATACTATAAAAGGCGGCTGATATGAACGGTCGTTTCTAAAAATCAGGAGCAAAGATCAATTGTCCGCCCGCTGTTGTTCGCCCGCTGACACTTTGCGCTCGCATTCTCGCCCTAGGGCGTAAAAAGTCACTTTGCGCCCGCAAAAGAAGCACGAAAAAGATCACTTTTCATACATGATGAACAAAAAATACTTAACTATAGTCGTAGTAGAGTATCTCCCCTAAATTTTGGTAAACCGTTTACCAAGGTTACCTTACCAAATACAAAAATATATTAGGAAAATTTTCTGTTTCATTTACAAATATAAAATTTAAAACTAGTTCTTTGCTTTTATAAGACTGTAATTTCTACTGAAAGATGGATATACATCTGAAACACAGATAAAAACAGTAATTTTTTCTGTAATGTCTCTCAGTGTAATTTAGAGAATTTTGACTTTCAGTAAAATAATTATACTGAATTAAACGTTTGTTACCAGCAGTTTAGGGAGTCATTATTCATCGGAGTAGGGTGAAAAAAATAAAAGTTCATATGATCCAGTGTAGTAAATATGATTGTTTATGTTATAACATATTTTACAATATATAATATATAATATGTATAGTACGTAAAAGATATTAACCTAAATAACTTCTTAATGTAAAAGTTTTGCTTCTGTTTTTTAGAAGATTTTAGTTGTCGCTTCAATAATTTTGCTTTCAAAAATTACGAAACATGTTTCCAATATTAATTAAATAACAAAGATTACTTTAATCTATAACATGTGAATTTAACTTTTAAGATTCTAATCATATCATAATTATCTTGGTTTTAGTTTAATTGGCATTCGGTACCAGAACGAGAAAAAAAGAGACATGAAAATCCTGCAGAACCCGTTTGGTCGCCGACAATGGCTGGGGGATTATTTTCTATAAGCAAGGCATTTTTTGATCGTCTAGGTACATATGATAGCGGTTTTGATATTTGGGGCGGTGAAAATTTGGAACTGTCGTTCAAGACATGGATGTGCGGAGGTAATTTCATTTATTTGATACTTTTTTTTTTACATTTTAATTTTATTTTATTTTACACCTAATGCAAAATATTAAGTTTTATAAAAAGCATACACTCCGGTTTTTAATAAAAACATGACAATATTAAATGTAAAAACATTAATTTTATTTACTTTTTTTTCTTCATTTTGAAGGTTGGAGCTTTCTCTTTAAGGTGCATATCATAAATTTTAAATCCCCCTCTTTGCCCCACTCCATGCCACTGAAAATGAAAAGCATGTTTTTTACAGAAAATTTTCGAATTTTGGAGGTGTGCAGGGACGTAATCTGACATGTAATCGTAATTTCAATTAAAGAGAAAGCTCCAACCTTCAAAATGAAGAAAAAGAAAGTAAATCCGATGGAAATTAACAAAATTATTGCAGTTTGAAAATTGTTAATTTTTCATCAGCGTAGGGTGGCTTTTTTTTTTTTTGCGTAGTGTATATGCACTGATGAATATTCTCAAAAAATTATTTTGCTAGTAAATTCTCTGCGATGAAAATCAATTTATGATTAATTATTTATTATTAATACTATATTTTCGTGTCCTTTTAGGTACTTTGGAAATTGTACCTTGCTCGCACGTTGGTCATATTTTCAGAAAGCGTTCACCATATAAATGGCGAAGTGGGGTGAACGTGCTCAAAAGGAATAGCATAAGACTGAGTGAAGTATGGTTGGACGAATATGCCAAGTATTATTACCAAAGGATAGGTCACGACAAAGTAAGTAATATGGCAAAATATTCCATTGAAGATCCTACATGGTCTGGCGAATCGTACACTGAGAAAAAATATATAATACATTGTAGTATTGTTGATATTATCGTCTACTGCGTTCTGCATTATTGGTCTTTACTCTACGACCACGTTTGAAGTCAGCAAACTAACGTTTTACTGTGGTTTCTGATGGAGCGGAGTCCCCATAACACTTTTCAAGCCATTGCTTTGCTTGAACGGTATTTTTTCCCATCAAGAAGCAGTGTAAAATTAAAACACGAAATTGTTTTTGATCCATTGTTTTGAAAATAACAAAAGTAGTGTCACTCAGCACAATAACTCGTAAACTAATAAATAGAATGCCATGAAATTTTAACAGCTGTCTTTTGAAGGTTAGTACTAACTGAAAATGAGGTGAATGCAATAAAACTAGCGCCATCTATGTGTTAGGCCCGGGACTTTTCAACCCATGTGTTATTAACAAATATCTTACAAATTTGATTATACTGGACGCTTACATATTTTATAAATCTTGTACTTTTTGACTATTAATGTGATAAAAAACGACATAAATATGGTATACTTCAGCGTTTTTTTACAGTATTGTTTTTCCATTTTCTGAAAAGCAATGTTCTGATGATTGTTGGTTCTTTTCAAGGTCGTATTCATAAACCCATCTGTTATCACCGGTAGTAATGCCTTCCCTAACATTTAAGATCAAAAAAATTTCTGTCAAGATTCCAAAAAAACGTGTGCAAGATTCCAGTTTGTACTGGAACAGTGAAGTTCCAGTTGGTAAACCAAGAATGTAGACCAGTATTGGTCTGATTGTAATGTTTGGCAAAATTACATTGGGATTTCAATTTAAACAATATTTATTATAAGGAATGTCATTGAGCAATAAAAACATAATTTTTTACATTCTAGGGCAATTACGGTGATGTGTCAGACAGGAAGGCTTTACGGAAGAAGCTGGGCTGCAAATCATTCAAGTGGTATTTGGACAATGTTTATCCAGAACTATTTATCCCAGGTGAAGCAGTGGCTTCCGGTGAGGTAAGATTTGATCATTACAGTTTACGTTTACTGAAAGATTTATGTAAATATGAGTGATAAATTTTAATGTCAATGAAATCTAGGTCTTACTTGTAGTAATATTATAAATTAAAAAATTCTTATGTTTTCATTGATTTTCCCGCTACATTCGCAAGTGAATGTTTAAAAATTATTATATTTTTATTGCTAAGCATTGGCAAATAAATATACTCTAGTAGAAATGAAATCGAGTTGTGTCAATGTGGCCCAAGTCTAGAAGGGAAATGGCAAACATGACTACATTTTGTCTGACATGGCCCATGTCAGGGACAAAACAAATTTTTATATTTTACGCAATGTGGCAACCCGATCGGGGCCGAAGAACGTAATCCAACAAGGCCCGTGAAAAATTCAGTATGAATTGAGTATGAAAATATTCTGGCAAGTTGTATGAAATCAATCAGACCCAGGCTAAAATTACTCTTGTTAGATTCTAGAATTCCTTTAAAACGAGTTCAGATATAGTCTGGCTGCATGGTTCGGAAATGTTTCGAGCTTAAAGTTCATGCAGGTAATTCCGAATTAATTATAACACGGCGTGCGCTAGTGAACCGCCCAGGGTTGACCATTCCGGTCAATGGCCACGGGCGGAACACGGATCAAGAATAAGATTATTGAACACCAAATTGTGTCAATTGGCCGTCATTTGTTCTAATTGAACACGAACCGCGGACCATTCCGGAACAGACTGTCGTGGTAATCGAAACTCGTGCGGCGTTCATCTTTCACAAGCCGGTTGCGTAACGCCAACCACAGAAGTTCAGAAAACGTGTAACGCGACAGAACAGAGTTTAAACTGAGAAAAAAATTATCTATTATAATTATTTTTCCACTGACATCAATATCAATATTAATAAAAATTAAATTCGACAATGGTTCGGTAACATATATATAATAAAAATATTTTTCTACAAGTAAATATTTATTTCATTGACATTAATAAAATTTCATTTAATGTTTATAAATCTTTATAGATGTGTTTCAATCTTTCTACTACATTGGCACGCATTTTCAGGAATAGGATGTCTATTTTTGATACTTCTTTAATTTTAATGCAAGCAATTTATATATGCTTAAATTTCTTTAATTAGTATAATTTTAATGAGATATTTTAGTTGTTTGCAGATTTCTAAAGTAGCTGATGAGTGCATATAAAACTAAAATTTGCATAATATATAACATAATTACATTAATTTTACATTTCAGGTGTACCCGTAATGTAAACTATCATACATGCAGAAAAAAGTTACAACAAAAGTTAATATACTGTATAAAAACGTTGACGTAAAGTCAAAATTTAAATTCATGGTATTTTTATAAATTGACATTCGAAAGAGTAAAAGATTTAAACAATTTATTAGTTTCCACTATAGTAAAAATTGTTGAACATTTACTAACATTTTGATACTTGCAAAGTAATAATTATTTACAAATTGATTTTAGGTCAGTGTTGTTATAAGGTATAGTAATTTTTGTTTAAACTTTTTCACATTCAATTCTGACTTCGGTATGTAATTATTTATCCAAGATAATATAATTTTATGTAAATATTGGGTTTGTTACCCACAATGAAAAATAAAGTTTAAGTGCTTTCAATTCAATCGTAGTATTGATAAAGGCACATTTAAAACAACCATATTCGATTTAAACCGAGATAAAAAATTATAAATAAGATTGAATGTATTCAGCTCAGAAAACTGGTTGAATCAACTCTATTTTACCTGATCGAAATTGGTATTTTTTACAGTGCATTCCATCAAAAGGTTGGTTCAGCACATAAAATTTATGTATTCTTTACTCTGATTACCAACCAGAAAAAAAGTGTTGCTCTCTTGCCGTTTAATTAATCGGTATTATCTTCCTAATGAATCTTAGAATGTTCTTTAAGCTATATAGCCCCTTATAAGCGAGGGATCTAATAGCGCCTTACCACAGGCATCAAACCTTCCTCGTCATAGGGTTTCATATGTGCAGAGTGCGTACATGGATAAAAATTATACTATCTACAGATTGATGTTTCAGTCAGCCTCTGCTTAAACCTGTTGTAATTGAAGTTTGCATGGCCCGTAACTATCCTAGAGATCAGTCTAGCTTTTTCCCTATTCGAACACTAGAATTGTTTATTCCGTTCAGGTTGAAGATTCAAACCTACAACAATTCTCGCCTGTCTGCAACCGATAGTAGATATCCATCTATTCAAGTGATCCTAGTTAATATATTCAATGATAATGGCTTTGAACGTATTTGGTTCTTCAGCGAGCCAGTCTGTCTACCAAAGCATTATCAATTCAGATACGAAGCATTACACTGAGTGAAATAGATAGTTAAAATAATGATCTAGATAGTTTTTCTGAATATCTGTGATAGTAAACTTTAATATCTGTGGATAGTAGAGTACACTACTATCTGGACAATTTTTCGAACTATCTGGATAGTAAATTAAACTGTCAATAAAATAATAACCTGCTAATACAAAGTATAATGAATTAAAAACCGAACTTAAGTACATAAACCTTTAAACACATCAATTAGTTCTATAAGGTTCAATGCTGTCAAACACCATTTCCACAACAATGTTTAAACAAAACACAATTAAGAAATATAATTGGAAATAGGCTAGGTACGAGTGTCGTGCGCATCACTATCGACCGCGCGATATCGATATCGATTTTCTATCTGGATACTTCATTTTACTATCTGTTTTTAACTATCTATTTCTACTATCTAGATGGTGCTTTTAACTATCTATTTCTCTCAGTGTACCTCAGTCTTAGCCCTACATTAGCTTACGAATAGTCTCAAAAAAAAAATAAAAAGGTCATTCGCGTAGCCCACAACAAGGAAGCCTATTCCCTTGAGTTCCACAATAAGCCCGACTACGATCAGCCGGAGAAGTGGAGCATGCTTTGTATCCATCCCACTAGTGTTTTGTTTGTTTTGTGCCATTTCTACCTATTTTTGGATATTTTCTTTTGAAAGGTGACGGAGCGCCACACTCTTCTTTCAGATTCATAATGAGCACCTAAAGATACATTGATTTAATGTACTTTAACTCATTAGTTACGGGAGGGAAGGAGGTGAAAAACTGAATAATTACCGCTCAGAAAAACTACACAAAGGACTATTAATAATAATAATAATTCTATTTGGTATATCTGGTTTATGAATTTTACAAAGAGCATAACATCTTTTTAAATTTGCAGCAGCAACAGTATTAATAGTATATATTAAGTATCTAGGGAGCGAAGCATGCTTTATTCGAGCCAAGCTGGGACTGGAGCCAAGAGCGGCCGAAAAGTGGGGCACCGAAATCGCCCCGAGGTTCCTTTTGGCAGCTCAAGGTTACAGTACCAGCTTTGGCGAGTAATAAAGGGCTTCGCTCGCGTGATACTTATGTTATTTTTCCTCATACCGAAACTCGAAATGGCCTTTCAAGGGCCAATGCTAAAAACTTTGTTTTATGTTCCCGAAAGAATTTTCGCAAAGCGAAAGAAACACGCGAAGCGAGGAAAGATATTTTTCGAACCCTAGGGTAAATAAACTCTGCTTCGCGCTCGCTTAACAGGCCCGCGAAAGGCCATTTTGTGTGCAAGTATGAGGAAAAAAATTTTTTTTTCAATATAAACCTTTAATAACAGCTACTTTAAGTCTGATGTATAAATTAAATTGATGTTATTAATTAAGTATGACGAAAATAGGTACGAAATCTCGGCGAAGGTGGTAACACATGCTTGGACTCGCCAGCCCGGAAGGCTGATTTACACAAACCGGCTGGACTTTACCCTTGTCACCGCCAAGGTGGCAACCAGGTACTATACATGTTTAGAACGTGATCCAAGTTAAAATTTGGTTGACGTTCACTGAAATATTTATCAAAAAATTTTCTATTTTTATTTTAGCGTTTGCAAGGTGTATTCACGGTTAGCAATTAGTCGTGCAAGATTCAAATGTTTTGTTGAATTAGAAATACAATGTTTTTCAGACGCTAATGTCATTCACGTGGAATTTTTTTAAATTTATACTGAATTCTAACGCACGAATGATTTTCGCATAACAATATGAATATTAGAAATGTGTATAATTTGTTTGTATCCCATATTCCAAGCTATTGTGAAATACGTACACTTGAAATAGATGAAATAATAGGTAAATATGATATGTGGCTTAATCAATGTTGTGGACACATTGTAATTAGACAATCGTTTGATAAATTTTAAAACAGATAAGGCAGCTCGATAAAGATGAATGTATAGACTCTCCTGGAAAGCCCGAAGACCTGCATCAGCCAGTAGGTCTATTCCCATGCCATAACCAGGGAGGAAATCAGGTACAAAAAACGTAGTACGGCTGATAGTACCAATTTTCTGAAAACTTTACTTCAGTTAACTACCGATTTAATTATTAATATAATTTAATCCTTTCGATATGCATTTCAATAGAAAATAATTATCATTTTAAAAAAGAGAAACTAATTTAAGTAGACAATTAAAGTTCTTAAAGTTTATATAACTATTACGGATTTTATTAATACCTTTTTCAGACCAATTACAGACAATTCAGTTTCTCCAGGGTATGTGATGGTTTAATTATCATTAAATATAAAATAACCAATGTTCAAACAATAAACAATAATTTATGTAGATTAATATTAACAAATGTTGTCCACAAATTTATAAAAGTAATATTGCACTTAGAAATTTCAATATGTTAATTTTTATACCACGCAACGTATAAAAGATTTAAAAATATTTATTGAACATAGATATTTATAACATTGATATTTATATGTTTATTAGTGATGTTTTCATATTACAAAAGTAATTAAACACTTTTTTGTATAAATAATAAAACATTAATTATTATTTACTCAAATGACTTGTCGAAAGGATTAACATTTTTTATGAGCACTAAGACTCTGGTGGTGGTATGGACTATCCTATTAAATATTTACCTATTTATTATCTATCTATCAAGTATTGCATGGATGAACTTAATGTACTAAATTAAATTACAAAGTGAATGCATAATCTCTTAAGTTATAAACATTTTGTTTTAACCATATTAAGAATTAATTTGTTTTTAAAATAATAATTTAATTGATTTTTATTTTATTATGCTAATATTATATTATTCAAAGTATCTTGCCATATTATTTGACCGATTTTTAAAAAATGAGTTCTATACCACGTGTGTAATATATATGTTAATTTGAAAATAATTTATCGTTAAATCATTAAAAACTATATGACAATAAGCTAAACTTTGCAGTCATATAAAATAAAAGAACGTAGGTTTTTGAAAACCTTTGTATTTCAAGACTTAATACTTACGTACAAATGATAGAGAAATATATTTTACTTTGTATATTCCAAGTGAACTTGAGCACAACAATGATACTTTAGACATTCCAAGGATAAAAATGGTATGATCATAGGAAACATACTGCTAATGTCAGCATCATTCGTTTATTATAACCACGCTGTTGATTCATGTGACAATACATTTGTTTTATGTAGTCATGTGGCTAAAGTCAAATATATGCATGGTTATAATACACAAATTGCATATCTGTTCCACTGAATAAGTTATTAAATATACACTATGTTTAAACTAAACGTACGTATATTAGTACCCAAGTAGAAATTGAATTGGGTTTACTCCAAGTATATTATGATCCCGTTATATACTTGGAGTAAATATTGCTAACCCTAACAGGGACATTTATCTCAGGATCGTACAAAGGTCCAGTCCTATCACGGAAAAATATAATTCATGAGTACTGTCATACATATATGTAGTAAAGGCAGCTATACCGTATGGCTGATTTGGTACTCCTGTACTCAGTATCGTAATGAGAGCCATACAAGTTTAACTGAAATTATATTGTTAATGTACCAATACAGTGTGATTCATTTAAATACATTACATACGTATGAATTGCATACGTTGTTTATGTATCGTTGCCGAATTGTTCATTTACAGAACTAAATAATATTGTATTACTTAACCAAAACTGTTGTATTATAAAATGTGCGGTTATGACACAATCGTAGTTATTATGAACTCGAATGTAATGTTTAAAATTATTATTTAATATAACTAACTATTCTTAATTAATTATTAGTAGAATGGAGCATTATATATATAAAATTGTATTATTTTGTATATATATACAAAATTGTATGAAAATTTTTCAAAAATTATAATAAAATTATCATTATATTTTACAATGATGGAATTGAAATTATTTAATAAAATATATTATTAAATTATTTATCAGTACTTAGAATTAAAATTCATTCAATATGAAAGAGAAAAGCATAAACATTAAATTTATTTATGAATTGTGTACCAGATGCGGTTGCTTTTATTTTTTCTTAATATTTTTATAAGAACAACACTTCACAATGAAACACATGAGTATGGCAATTTCAACCATAAATTATGCTTATGACTGACTTCAACATATATTTGAGATTATAACAATTAACGTATTGTAACGTTACACAGATGTCGCCGTATACTTTATCAAAATACGTATAGCAAAATAGCAAATGAAATTTATAAAATGAATCATATTTTATGTTTAATTTAAAAATAGTCAAATAAGAATACTGGTATTGGTACGAAATACTTACTATTTTTATCCGTGTATCTAGATACTGGAATCAGGCCCTGATCGGAGCCTAATACACGGAGAGAAAAAAATATCAATTTTGAATGAAAAGTTTACTTAATAACAAGCTTATTTATATGTTAATACATATTTTAGTCTAGTTAAATAAATAATTTATTAGTTTCATGTAAAAACATGTATTTATATTAAAACAAGTATCTGATCTTTTTAATTACATAAATTGTTATTAAAATTCTAATTTTCTTCGATTGTTTTAAAATTATTTTAATATGTTTGAATAAAGAATTCAATTGATTTGAAATAAATATTTCTTGTTTAATTTTTCATAATTGTTAATAGATATTGTCTTTATAGTATTGGATGCTGAGCAAAACTGGAGAAATACGAAGAGATGAATCCTGCTTAGACTACAGTGGGACTGATGTTATTTTATACCCATGTCATGGAAGTAAAGGAAATCAACAATGGATTTATAATCCTCAGGTAACTATTTTATTATATTAATTATTTAGTACATATAAAAAATGCCGTCTGGTATCCAGAGTTAATTAGTGAACAGAGTTGTAAAAACTAGTTGCAAATACCGGAAAACTAGTCATCACTTTGCTAGTTACCACGACTATTTTTTCTCTCAGTGTATAATGTTACATAAATGACAATTATAAACTGAAAATTACTTGAAATATATATTTACGTTTTCCTTAACTTTACAGACAAAACAAATTAGACACGGAAGCAGTGACAAATGCCTTGCTATTACTGAAAGCAAACATCGATTATTGATGGAAGAGTGTTCGTCGTCCGCACCGAGACAGAGGTGGTCCTTCGAGAACTACGATCCTTCAAAGCTGTGATACAACGCCTTTTTATATGGTCAATCTTAATTTAATTGGAATTGGGACACATCCTAATTGCTGGTCTTTCGTCAGCAGCGTTCTGTTATAAAATTTCATAATTAAAATATACGAAAGACTGTTACAACACATATTTTCAAGCAGTTGCCTATATACGTACAAAGTTGCATTTCGGGACCATTTAGCATATAATGTGTCTTCGCATTTGAGGACACTTCCGACGAGAGTATATATGTATATATTTGCTACGTTCGGTGCATTTGAGGTCTCGCCCTATTTCTCACTATCTTGATACTTCATTGAAAATTTCAAATTCAAATAATTTTTAAATTTAGGAGGGTAATTCAAAATTAGCAAGACCAAAAATCTTCGCGGGGTGGCGTAGCCACCCCGCCATACATTTTTTAAATTCTAACTAACTACCCGAGCCCGAGGGCCGTCATGGAAAAAAGCGTCCTCAAATGCAAAACTTGTCCCCGAAAGCGACATTTTATTGGAAGAAGTGTCCTCAAAAGCTACTTTAGTAGCATTTATATATAGCAGAAACGATACTTTTCGGGTCGGACATTTGTTAACCCTCCTTTATTTGCATGCAAAACATCAATCAGTGGTATTTTGAGGTCCTACCTCAAAACTGAAAACGCCTAAATTTAGGAAAGATGGTACTATTGGGGACTCCCCACCATGATACGGTATTGGCCCCACAATTGTAAGTTTAGTTAGAATTTAAAATTTTTGGATATGCCACACCGCTAAGATTTTTGGATTGGCGAGTTTTGAATTTCCCACGTAAATTCAGAATTTATGAAATTATTTCAATTTTAAATTGTTTCAATTAACAAAGCAGCGGATAATAGATGAATCCTCAAACGCAACTTTGGACGTGAGTGTCTGCTTTTGAGAACACTTTACTTGCAAAATTTCACTTTTGGGGCCGTTTGTTGCACTTGTCCTCAAATGTACAAAACAAACAACATTGTATGTCAGCATACTCCCGAAAATTACAACACAGACCCCAGAATCATAAATTTAGTTAGATTTTTAAAAAGTAAATAAAAAACATTTGCAGCACTTCCGCCGAGAAGTTTATATTGGCAAATTTTAAATTTCTCTCCTAAATTAAAAAAAAACGTTTAAATTTATAAATCTTCAGACACGTCCCTAGTGGAAATAGTTTCTCTGCAAATGTCTGCAAAAGTCGGCATTCCCAATTTTGACAGTTTTTCAGACTTTTGCGGAGCTTTTCAGACACAGAGAGCTCTGTAAAAGTCTGAAAATCTATCAAAATTGGGAACGCCGACTTTTGCAGACGTTTGCAGAGATTCATTTCCACAAGGGGTATGAAGACAACGAAATTTGGACGTGTCCTCAAAAGCAACAGCAGGACTATATATACATATATACATACATATAGATATATGTGTGAAAGGTACATATCCTGGACCTAAAGAGATGTGTGTAGAATATTTTAAGGACATTTTGCGATTTCGAGGACGACTTCAAAATAATTATATAGGAAGCAGTTACTTTGAGGACTCTCCATGATGATACGTCACTAACCCCAAAGTCGTTAAATTAGAATTTAAAATCTACACGGCGGGCGGCTACACCACCATAGTGTTCCCATTGACCAATTTTAAGTTTCCCTCTAAAATTCTAAAATGCTACTATTTACAAGAATAGAGCTTCTGCATAAAATTGAGAGTGTTTTCTTAAAATATGAGGTTCGCGAGTCTTTACAGCTCTTTTTCAAGTAGCACTTTCTGAAATATTTACCAAATTACGAATCGCAAGAAATGCAAAATTTCAAGAATTTTAGAGATCAACTTTAAACTTGCAGTGTTTCATATGGAGCGGGGGTGGAACGACACAATCACGCACTCAGTATGATTTTTAAAATCTAAGTAACTTCGTTTACTTTGGTCAAAAGTGTATCATCTTGTCTGACATTCGAGAGTATTGTTTTATTGTAATTTTATTCGGGTACCTATCCGAAATTGCCATTTGTCCTTCAAACTACAACTTAATTATAGCAAGGTCCCGAAACCACCCTTGTAAAAAAATATAAATATATACATATGCAGATATTTAAGTTTTTTTGTATTCAGTAATAACAAGATTTTTACATCCCACTCTTATATTTTATTATGAACCCAATGTTACTTTTTCAAATATATACTCTTTAATAGATTTGCAGCTATATAGTATATGATTATTATAACACATAATAATTTAGGTTTCAATCAGTATATATTGTGACAGGGCGCCTTTTTGTAAATGCCGCTGATTTTAATTGATACCAGGTCGACCACGAGGAGGTAATCAGTCGGTCTCTCTACTGCATCCACAAAATGTCGGTGAGCTTCAGGGGGTACAAACTCTCATCTAAACCTGTGGTTACGTTTTCATGCTTATAATGACATCTACCCTAAGACCCCTAAAAGTAGAACTAAAATTTGCCGCGCAAAATTCAAAATGCTTCCTTTATTAACTCTTTACTTATTATTTCCTTTCTAAGTATTTTTAAATAAAAAAACGAATGAAACAAAAAATTTAATGTGTGGTAATTCAATAAATAAACGACTATTTGAATGAGTTGCACAATTCATTTAGTACTTTTAATTACATGTCATAATACATAATACATAAAATATGAAACAGATATTTGTATTAAAGCTTCTTACTTATATATATTACAATTTTATGTATTGCAGTTAATATATAAATATGGTAATTTGTAATTTACAAATTTGAATAATGAATAATACATAACATAATTAACACAGCTATAGCTTTAATAATTATTTTATTATTATATATATATATAAATTAATGTAGCG
The DNA here is from genome assembly GCA_022817305.1 of Leptoteleia sp. ZL-2020. Lineage (NCBI taxonomy): Eukaryota > Metazoa > Arthropoda > Insecta > Hymenoptera > Scelionidae > Leptoteleia > Leptoteleia sp. ZL-2020. Next base: position 16,060 of record JABFPN010003701.1, read on the forward strand.
CTTTAAAAATACAACAATTAATTTTAATTATAAAAATAAAACAATTTAACTAGTTTGTAACATTTCTCCCTTTTTTTCTTTATACTGAAGTGATAGAAAAATTACAAAATTTTATGCGATGGCATTTTGGACGATGTTTTGCATCCAGGAACACAACACTTTCTCACCATTTTGCTTAAAAAAAGTTAATTAATAATTTGTTTGAACAAATGGCTTTGGCAGAATATTTAAATTTCAATAATAATAATAATAAAAACAGTAATAACAATACTTTCTATCATTAAATTTAAGTTAAAATTAAAATTTATCAAAAAATATTTTGTGCTTATTATATAAAATGTTTATAATTTTTTTTAAGAATATACAATTATATAAAACTGTATACAAAATGTTTAAAATTTCCTTTAATTAACAAGTCGTTGTTCCACACTGTATGTCACTTTATTTTGCTTTATTTTATTCAAAAAGTGTTAACTTTATTTCACTTTATTACATAGCGAACCGTTTTTCGAACATTGAAACACGCACACGACGCGTGCACACCATTATTTGTAGGTTGGCAATGCTACATCATACATACATTCATACATACATATACATACAATCAAAACAGTGATGACACTCTAAAAAATCATGGTGTGCGCGTGTCGATGTTCAAATTACGGCTCTAAATCTCGTTCCATTTAAATCGCATTTCAATTTCGATTCCATCTAATTTCAATCTCGATCAGGGGGCTGACACTTAGCAAAGTTTATACCCCTATCAGCGTATAATATTATTTAATATTATATAATATTCTATTAATATTCCTACAATATGAAAATGATATTAAAATAATATTTCTAGAATATTATATAATATTCTAGGTACACCCAGTCCAGATAGAAGGTGGGACAAGCGAATTTGTCAGTGAGAGCATTTAAGTTGGCAGTACTGATGACAGAGACAAACGGACGCCGCGCGAGGGACAAAGAAACACTACGTTTTCACAGCTGCAGTGGCATCACGCTCTCGCTTAAATCTCGTTCCATTCAAATCTCATTTCAATTTCGCTTCCATCTAATTTCAATCTCGTTTAATTTTCGTTCCATCTCATTTAAATTTCGTTTCAGTTTTGTTTGAGTGAGAAAACCGTAAAACTGCGTTTGCGAGAGTGAATCAAAAC
>JABFPN010003702.1:0-17222 GCA_022817305.1 Leptoteleia sp. ZL-2020
ATGGTCAAGGTGTTAGGACACTTCAATAGGTGCGGGGTTCGATTCTCAATAACGGCGAATTTTTCTAAGCAAAATTTATTAGGCGAATAAAAATAGACACGTTCTGTGAATTCCAATTATGAAAATATAAAAAAAATTCTCAGTTTACCAACAATGTCAGTAATTTTTATTAATCTTTCCTCTCTGTCTGGATAACAAATAAGGTCCCTCTTGGGCCCCGATTTGGTTCCAATTTGGATCCTCATTGGGCCCTCATACATACCAAGCGTTACGAACTGGTACGGCGCCCTATTTGGAAACCAAATCGGTGCCCGATTTGGAAACGTGGAAAACGAATCAGGGCCACATCTAGTTCCATGCTGAATTTCTACTTGGGTAGATACATACTTAAGGGATTTGCAAAATAAAAAAAATAAAAAAAGAATTGCAACGAGTGGCCGCTCATATGTAACTACAATTCAATTAAATTGTTAACTACGCGGGAGAAAAAAAGAATTTAATCCCACCATTAATCCCTTCCAATTTAACGGTCCAACTTACAAACTAATTAAACTAAAAGATTGCAGAAAAGAAGAAGAAGAAGAAGCCGGGATTTCGCAGGCGGCCGGCGTTTCCACAGAATTGTACAATACCGATGGCTAAAGCCGAAATTTACATTGAAACGCGTGCGGCGATTAAGTTGAAAGAGAAACCGCCGTGAACTTTTCGCAAGTTAAGTCAGCTCTGCTCTAATAAAGCAGTCGGTTAATAATGCAAATTCGATGCAGACGCGATATAAAAGTCGACCTCCACTCCGGGACAACGAGCCGCTTTCGCCAATTAATAAGTTTATTAGCGAGCGTCAATGATCGTAATAGCGGGGAGGAGAGCGCGCGCGAGAGAGAGAGAGAGAGATGGTGCCGCGGGAGCAGAGCTTTGCTCGGGGTCGAGTGGGGTCGCGGATCTCGGAGCCGTAACCCCGGGCAACTCCGAATGTGTGCATGTCGTCGATTGCCCGAAGTAAAAGTGCATGCAACCGACAACGGGGCGGGCTCGGCGTGTCGCTTTCACTCCCCGAGTGAGTACCGAGTTACTTATCCCGGGAGAACCTGCTCGGACAGACGATCCCGCCGCGTGAGGTTTCGAGTGCCGGGAGGTGCAAGTCCAATTCAAAGGCCCGAAGACGACACCGGGCTGCGAAATTTGTATCCCATGAAATTGTAGATTGCCACCGTACACGATGACCAAATTTTGCTCGCCGGGGCTTTTCCTGTCGCGTGTACTCTTACGGCGCAGGAAATGCTTTTCAGTCGACGCGCGCTCGATACGGAAGTGTACGATCATTTTCTATTGCAGCCATGCGGGCTCAGCTTTTATTTGTATTACATTCTTAAAGGGGAATAATGAAAATTTAATAATAATATTAATAATGAAATTTGCGAGGGGGTAAATATAGTTATTGATAAGTTAAAAACGAATTAAGTTGCAAAGATTATTATTTAATTATAACAATTTGCTATACATTGAGGGACATTTGTTAGTAACTATTACTATATTTTGTAATAAGTAGAAGATATGTGTATATGTTATAGTGTTTGAAAAAAATATTAGAAAAAAATGTCATAATTGAAGAGTAAAATCTGTTACCTTAATCATCAGTCACATCCTTTACTAACACATCACGTCTCCACCTGGATAAATATTATTCTATGTTAAACCTTAGTGTGGATGCGAGAAGGGCGTGGCCTAAATGTTTCCAGTCACGAATATTTATATAGTAAGACCGCCACCACCAAGTGGCAGCGTAGACTAACGGTAAAGGGTGCGACTGATGACTGCGAGATAAGGAGTTCAATTCCTAGATCACATTTCTTTGGATTCATTTTTAAATGACTGTATCATGTAAATGAGCACAAGAAAAATTTAGTCTGGATTAAATCTGGATGAAGTCTAGATGAAGTCTGGAATTGGGCTTGGATATTGTCTCCTGACCAAGACTTTTGCCAGACTGTAAATCCAGGCTAAATTTTTTTATTTATTTAATCCTGGCTAAATTTTTTCCCGCAAGTACGTAAGTATTCAATAATCTATAAGCTCAAATGAACGAGCAAAAAAAAATCGCTCGAACTTGCATAAAATGTCTGTCGTGCAGAAAAGCCGAACGATCAAATCAAGGTTTAATAAGAAGAAGAATGTGCAAATAATAAAATGCAATAATAAAAATGCAAATAAAACGACGCGACGGGTTTTCCAATTAGTTGGCTGTGTCGCGCAATGCGAGCTCTTTCTCCCCGTCAATTTCGCCTTTGCCGTCATTTTTCAGCGAATTCTCGCGAAACACAATCTCAAATTCCGCAAGTCCCTTGGGCTACGAGCCCTGCGAAATTAATCGATAAAATCCATTATATCCTTTGCTTCGTTACCGTGGCGCGACGGAGTCAAAAGCAGAGACGGAAGTTTTGCGGAGAAAGGGCGCGAGCGAGAGAACGCGACGACATACCGCCAACGGCATTATTAAGCCGGCGCTTCGTATGTAATATTCGGTGTACTTTACTAACGTCGGACGCACGCCAGCAACTGTTTATACGGAGCCTATTTAGCGGCGCCCCGCAACCCGCGCCCCACCAACCCTTTATCTCCGCCAAGCCATCTCCGTTCGTTTGATAACGTACCCGCGACTGGCGCGCGCACTTTATTTCTATCAAAAAAAGAAAAAAAAAATAACAACTCATCGATTATATTCTGCGATTAATACGTCGACTAAATGGATGCATCCGTACTCTTTAAGCGTGCAATATTTGTTTGCATTGAATGAAATTTTATATTTTCCTAAAAATACCTGAAGGAATCTGTAAAATTGTCAAAATACAGAACTTTAAAATATTTTTCGGTGCTTTTTTAGATGTGTTGAGATTCTATTAGAGTTCTCTGCTTATTTTAATTAATAGGAAAATGTTAAAATTTAAATTATGAATAATTTTTTGAATAAATTAAGTATTCATTATTTCATTCCCTCCCATGCTAAATGGATTATTCATCCCGAATAGTTCTCAAAATTTGTATCTGTCATGTTGAACTACATATTTTTCCTACTGCACAATACGATGATATAAATTAAAGTATGCTACTACAATCTGTATTACATTTGTACTCGTTTCGTTTATTAAATTCTTCCTATATCATGTTTTACTTCACTCAAAAAACATTATATCATACAATCTCTTACGCTAAAATGTATACAAGGAAATAACACATTGCGTTCAACTTTCAATGAAATAACTTTTATCGTTTGTTTTGCACGACTAACCAAATACTTTTAAAAATAAATTATTCATAAATATAAAATTAATAATATTGTATCTTTTTATTTATATCATATTTATAAGGTATTTATAAGATAGTTTTCATGTATAAATATAACTGAATAGCTAAAGATTGTTTTTTAAGAATAAAAATTAAGAAAAAGATTTTTTCTATCTGTTTTAACAGTTTCTCAAAAAGAAAATTTGACATCTATTTTAACGTAAAAGAGATTTTAGTATTTCACGAAATAACGTGCTTTCAAATTTTTGTACAAACAAGAAGCAAATAACAAAAAAATAAATACAAATGAAACTGAGTAATCCTCTAAATTCACGAGCAATTATCGAACTGTGGAGAACTTGTGTCGAAGCTCGTCTGCAACGCCTTTTCGCAATCCTTCAGCTTTGCACTCAGCTTTGCGAGAGCTCAACAGCGCAGTCTTTTCGCTTCATTTTAAAACTAAAGGAATATTTGCAATTCGTTGAAACGGAGGTTTCCGACTAAATACGAATCATTGCATTTTAAGAAAATTTCCAACTAAATACGAATGGTTATATTTTGAAAGATACATTTTCAAGATAGGAAATTTATAAAAAAAGAAAAATTACCAACAATTTTTTTATACTGACAATAGTGCAAAATTGAAAATGTCATTGCTGAAGAATATTACTTTGTACATGAAACAAAACATTAAAAATTGCAAAAATAATTATTTAAATTTTAGTAATCTATTTTTGATTATTTTTACATAATAATATACTTCTTTCTCCGCGTATATCTCCTTGTCATATTTAATATATAATTTAAAAGAAGTTATCATAATTATACAAGTTGTTACGATCCAGTATAATAAAAATAAATGTTTATCTTATAACCAAATTTATAATATATAATAAATATGACAGGTGGGCAAATTTTATCCCCACTACCCGATGCAGGATAATAATTTTCAACGTAACTTTTCTCCGAAAGTATGACCCACATATCGATTTTTGCCAGCACACTAAACCCCTCCCCCGCTGTGCATAAACATTCAAATTAATTTTAAACGCGACATAACTTAACGCAAATAAATGAATATTTATTTGCATTGAACGGACCGGAGCGTTCGACAAAGAAAAGAGAAAAAGGGGAACGGTGAAAATCGGACCGATGCTCATCAATTGCGAAATACGAAATGTTCCCACGCACGAAATGATAAACTTATTGACGAGAACGCGCGCTGCGCAAGAATTCCTTTTTTTCCTCGTCTTCTTCTTCTTTTTCTTTTTTCCCTCTTCTTTTTTTTTCGTTCCCTCATTCGTTCGCAAAGTGCGACTTTCTCTTTGCACACCTAACGACCATCGGAACGATATTACAACACGTGGGACGAGGTCAAATTGTGTTCAGCCACTGTTCGACGTGCGACGACACGGCAGAAAGTGTATCGACTTTTACGAGAAAGCCCCGTCATTGTTTCTATTTCGTCATCCGTTTAAAGAAAGCGACGGAACGAGTCGCTTCGAAATCCTGACGACCCCGCGAACAATAGCCAGGAATTAGACGCGACTAACGCCTCGATTAATCGCGCGTTTCATCAGCAGCCGGCATTCAAATTGTTTGATTATCGCCGGCGTATCCTCCCGACTGTACGTGGTCAGCGTCCGTAATTGCCCAACTCCCCTCAAACGGACTCGCGTTTCAAATGAGAATCCGCGCACAATACCGACGGAGCCCCACCTTTGCATTCGCAACAACCCATTGTCATTATAAGTATGCGAAACACTTATTAAACAGCAGTTTCCCCCCCCCTTATTTTTTTATCCAACAGCTGAACCCCCTGTTTTGCTTCCTATCATCGATATTTCGATTCTCACAAAATATTCGCTTGGCTTTCCTCCTCCCCCTTCTCTTCTTCTTTCTCTTTCTCAGATTTAATATGCGGATATTGAAAATATGAATTTAAATAACTTTTGTTTGCGTTGTTGGAGAAATAAGTTAAGATGTTCTTGTTGTTGTACTTGATGTTCGAAAAAAATATTAATTTTTAATAAAAAGTTTACTAATTTAGCATTATACTTGCAGAGTATCATTACATGGTTGACTAAGTTATTAAAAATTATTAAATCAGTTTATTAAAAATGGTAATTCTAGGTAGTTTTGTACAATTTGACATTCTGTTTATTAAATTATTTTATAAACTTAAACACCTAATGGACGAAAACATAAAACAAACAATTTGTCAAAGATTATAATTCAGTTTACTAAAATTTTAATTTCCCTTGTTTCTATTTTTTTAGTATTCTTTACTCTCCGTCTATAATAAATATTGCGAATTTAATGAGAGACGAAAAAAAAGGACGATCCAAGTATTATTTATACTTATTCAATAGGTCATAAACAATAGACAGATGTAATATTCATTTTGAATATTTGTCCTTGTCATATTACGTATTCAAGACGCGTCGCAGACAACTCGATCCAGTTCCGCGAGAGTAAAGGTTTGGCGCGAAAAAAACTTATCCGAAATCCCCATAATCATAACCATAACATTAAAGTACACATTACACGTATTTCCGACTTTTATGTATTTTATTTACAAAGCTTAGGAACTTTGTTGTGAGAAAAATTATTACCATTATTCTCCCTGAATGCAAATAAGCAAGGTAAATTTATAAATTAGCTGCGATATTATACTCATTTAGCACAAGTTTTGTCATTCATCGCAACAACTATTTTGCTAATGTAATTTGTTATCTCTATACGACTTCCAGTTGTTACGCACAAGAAAACGAATTGTAATTGATTAACGAACACGTTTATTCTCGCAAATTGATATTTATGTGGTTAACAACAAACGACTTATGTGGCATTCTATAACACAATGATATAGGGTGTCAAAAAAATTCGGATACGGTTGAATATCTCGAGAAATTAGATGTGGCTTAAAAAATGATCATATACATGTTCAATGTGTTTGAGAATGCTGTTCAATGATAGTAGTAAATCCCCAATTTTTCATTACAGATTTAGTTTCTACGACAAAAAGAATGTAATTTTACTAAATTTTTGTAATAATGGCAGGATTCTATACTTAATTTGAGGTTCAAATTGCTGATATTCAATTTACAGAGAAATATGTGAAGCATTAAGATAATTATCATCAAAAAATATATTTTTTAACAACATTGAATCCGTATTTGGCCACTTTTTAAACCGCAACTTATTTCTCAGGATATTCGACTGATTCGTTGAACACCCTGTATATTTCTGTAAGTATACAATAACGTATTCAACTCTCAGACAACGTTTCACTTTAATCGAGAGTGAATTGGCAAAGATTTTCCTGTTAGATTAACATTGATGGATTAACTCGCTTTTCCAGTTCTGTTTATTTTCTCCTCTAAATTCTTAGTTTTAACACAAATGTTGATTCATCCCATATTCTTCGACGTGTGTGGCACTAAATAAAATTATGTAATTTACTAGTCTTATTCATTTTATACTACGGCATTTTTAAAATTTACGATAAAATTTCAACAGTTTCTTTCATTCTGAAAAATGAAAGCAAACAATAACAATAATCTCTTGTTGCAAACAAATTGTATCGCCTCTATATATTGTATCTTTTATTCTTTACATTCAAATAAAAATTAAATGTTGAGAGTGAAAATAACGATTTTTAATGTAACGAAACTTGGTAAAAATTTGTTAAGAAAACCTACAGATCTAACTGAAAATTGTTCTGATCAAATAATTGTTTATATAATCGTTTAGGTCTAATCAAATTTTTTTTGGGAACAAAAAAAGATCTTTCAGCATCTAACCAAATTAAATATAATCGGACACATTCAGAATATGAACTGATTGTCACAAAAGTCAAGTCTGATAGGAATTAAAAAAAGAAATTTATTTATTTCTTTCTCGCGAGAAAACATAATCGATTATATTTCTCTCCTTCGTTTCATTTCATCCACCGTGCAAGCGTAAAAAAAGGGAATAAAAAAATGTAAAAGAAGAAGAAGAAAAAAGAGTAAGGGAAAACATTGGAACATAAGGCTTGGGGAAACTGGAAATAAACGTCGTAGGTAGGGTGGGCCTGAATGACCAGAGTAGGCCTCAAAGACGACAACGCCCGGACCCTTATTTCTGCTCGGGTTGCAACCCTCACTGGGAATATTCGTTCTCTACAACCCTCACTTTCTTTATTACACCCCATCGAATACTCCGCCACGTTTCGCAGAGGAGGGTCCCTCGCAAGCTCTCCATTCGGCCGCCCCATTCGACTCGTTCCAACTCCGCCGACGAGGATCGATCTAAACGCGCCTAGGTATTACACCAATACTTCCTTCTTTATCTTTCTCTCCTTTCGCATGTTTTTTTTATCTTCTTTTCTCTCTTATTTTTACACTTTAGTCGCTGATAATTGTCTACTCAGTCTGGATGCGTGTTTACCCTTCAAAGGAACGACGAGAGCATTATGTGAAGATGAAAATTCAAGATTGGACGAAAAATGGAGAGATGATTTAGCGAAAGGGATGCTCCAAGATCCGAGAGGTGGGGACATATCGAATTAATACGCTGAATAGAACGAAACGACCGGGAGGGGCTGCGTATTTTCGTCAACAATTATGCAGTAGGGCATGGTAAACGTTATCAAACAAATGAAATATTCCCCAAACAGGCGCGTTACCCTTTTTCAGATTGACAATCGTATCAATTAGGTTTCAACTGATTTTCAGCTTTTGATTTGCGCGATAAAAATCGATGTGGTTTAATGACTAGATTGATTATTTTTATTTTAAAATATCTTTCGTTATGTATTACTTAATCTGAAAAGCTAATAAAGCTCGAAACAAATTCCAAAGACATTTCACAAATTCTCAAAATAAAGCGGTGCGTTAATAATACGATATATTCCTGAAGGAGAAATGCTACGGATACTATAAGATAAAGTCTTCAAAGCAGCTGTAGTTTGATATTGAATTTTCACCGAAAATTAGGAGGAACTCCAAACAATGAACATCACTTGTTTTATTATCCAAAAATATGAAATAACTATGTTGGGAATTATAATATATAATTATAGAATGAGATATAATTATATAACCAATTATAATTATTTAACTATGAATTTCTATTACTTTTACTTTTTATATATTAATATATAGATGAGTCATCTACGATTTTTCTGATATGCATTTGCAGCGGCTTAAAATCAAATCCTATCTGAATAGAATAAGAAAATTTATATTTATAACGCAATATTATGAAGATCTGACATTTTGAATAAAACTTTGAATAATTAAATCGCGGTATTTTTTTTTTGCTGTTTCACGGTGCATTCGCAAGTTTAAGTTGACAGTAGTGATACATAAAACATCTCTTGACATTTAAAAGACATCTGAGCATATGCGTGCATTCCGACCTATATGCATGCGTGTCATTGTGACTTACTGCGAACATGAATATATGCAAGAGTTTACGCTACTTGATATCCAAATCCTTGTTGCAAAAGAGCAATAATCTGACCGTATATAAACTCATAATATGGCCGGGGAATCTTTCACAGCAACATAATAATAATCTTCCAAAAGTAATACGTAAATGAAAGATTTATAAATTAATTCAAGCTTATTTTAATATTTTAATTCTTGGAATATTATTATTTTAAATACGTTAAACCTTATTTATAATTTTACATAGCTCGTTTTATTAATATAAATGAAATATGTCCTTTGAGCTGAATTATCTCTATGTATACTTGGTACAGAAAAATATTTTATTTTATATTTTATGTGATAATTTTATAAAATAAATTTCAATTATATAAATATAGGATATTTTAATCGAATATAGTCGTCTGTAGCCTGCCTTCATCAACCCTACCATTGAATTGAAAATATTCAACAATTTTTTTTAGTGTATAATGTATATGTAAATTTTCCCTGAATATAGTTTCACAAATGAAATCTTAAAACTTACCCATGCAATGTTTAGAGTGCTCGTTGATAGTATCTGGCCGTTTATCACTAGTCAATTGATGACAGGTCTCGCGTCTTTATTGGCAGGTGCCTATTCATTGGCAATTCATTGACAATCTATTCATGTCTATTCATTGGCAATCACTAATTACCTGAAAAAAAAAAAAAAAAAAAAAACTTATGCTTCCGATTTCATTTGACCTAAAATAAACTGCATTCCTAAAAATGAATTAAATTTCATTAAAAGGAATTCATTCGATTAATTTAAGAGATAAAGAAGAGAGCTTTTTTAATTAAATGTAATAGTCATACGCAATGAAGTCCAATAAAAATAATAATAAAATTAATATTGAGTACTTTATTTTTTTGCAGTTGAATAATATTTTACCTAATTAATTGTAAAATTCATAATTTAGAAACAAAACTAGAAAATTAAAAAAGAAAAAACTATCAAATGTTTGGACAATTAGGAAAATAGAGAAATGTGAAATTGTTTTGTTTTATTCTGTTCTTCATAACTAAAATAACATTTATGTTACTTAAATAATATTTGTTTTTATTTCATAATCATGCCTATTAGCGATAACTGTTATTGTAAAAGACTAACTCTGTGATTTCAAAACATAGTCACAGCCTTAACACCTCCGAACAAAACCACAACTGTGCGAAACATGAATTTCAGTATAATCGTCTACTATCATGTTTGCAAAGCGTAGTAATGACATGCGAGCTTACACGAACAAGCGAACACATTTGCTTATACGTCTCTTTAAACATCAAGAAATTCACTTTGTTTCCATTTCAAAACTGAGAACGCATTATAAAAATTAAAGAATACCGCGTTAAAATGTCATAGTCATACTCTTATTTTAATCCTATTTAGAATAGGCTGCAAGATGAAGTATAATGATTTTGTTTTTATTTCAAGCTGAGCACTCGGACAAACTTTGCAGGTAATTACAGTGAAAAATATTCATGCAGTAGATCTAATTTATAATTTACCTTCCACGATTTAAATTAATCTTGCGTTTAATATATGAGCTAGTATTAAAACGTCTTATACATACCATCTATACTGCCTAAAGTTATTCCTTTTTTTACATTGAGAGAAACTGATTAGTAGTTGCTAGTACATTTTATAATAGCTCGAGGATATGCGTAGATTTATAATATCCCTTATAATATGATGCAGTATTTAAAAAAAGTATTACAAAAGTGTAACCAAGGAATAGAACTCGTAAGTTTCCAGACACCAGTCACGCCCTTTACCGCCACCCTACGCCGCCGCATATATAGGTATACATAGGTCTTTCCTCAGAAATATCGACGACTGGAAATGTTTAGGCCACGCCCCTCTCGCACGCACACTAAGTTTTCACGAAGAATCGTACTTATCCAGGCAATGACGTAGACTGGTGGTAAAGGACGTTATTAGTGACCGTAAGGTAACGCGTTTTATTCTTTGATAACGCAACTTTTTCTTCTAATATTGTTATTAAAATACTATATCATCATAAGGAATGCTATAGAAACACATGTTATTATATAAAGAAATGAAATTCTTTTAACAAAGAGACCTACTAATATAGGTGATGATAATCGACTTGGTTAGTCAAAGATAACAAACAATAATTATCAATACTGAAAATGCGAAGAAAAATATCGAATGGTGGAGTACTTTTTTTTTATAGAAAGAAGATAAATTGGTAGTAAATTTGAGGGATCCAGTAAAATGAGTAATCACGTATCTGAGTGATGTATTATACAGAATACAGGGCCATCCCTCGCGTCTGCTGCGCCGAGCGAGACGGTAATCCAGCGAGGGTTCGTAGAACGCGTTGCTTGGATGGAAGAAGGGTCTTGTTCCTTTTTATTTCCCCCCCATTCGCCACCCACGGCGCTTATGGAATCCGAAATGCACGAAGGGACTCTTACAGGAGCAACAAATTCCTTTTCCTGTTCGTACTAAATTTATGAAATACACTTCCAAATTTATCTCAATAATATTCATCTTTATTGACATTTTACCGCAGCGTTTTGAATTCGAAATGAATTTGACGCGGGGATCAATTCGTTACGCGCAAAGCGCCAAACAAAGGTCACATTGTGTCGCTTAAATTTTACAATTGCTTAAGTGAATTCGAGACAGAAGGGAATTTAAGTACTCGCGAGATTGCGATTAAACTTTTAATTGGAACATAATGGCTGTTTGAATGGAAAACGGGTACAATTGTACTTCGTGAAAATATTTATTCGTCTTAATTTATTTTCGTTTACCTACAACAAGGTCAACTATCTTTCTGTCCCATATACTTTTTTAAAGATACGCTTGTAATGTTTAAGGAGAAAGTATTTTTTTTCCGCCGAGGATAAAAGTTACATAAAAAGTTATCATATATGTCACAAAATGAGGATAACGCTGTTTTCATTTCATGTTTATGATATCCCTTAAAAGACACTGTGAGGAATTCACAAACTGTTATGATGATCCATTAAAAGTTATTGTTTTTCTTGCAACTTTTATTTCGAAGTACATGCTAAATATCAGCTATAAAAAGATGGCCAACATTTTTGTTTGATAAATATGTTTTTGTGAAATAATGACATAAATAAATTGGAAAAAAATAAAACTCAGATAAATGATTCATTCAACGATATTAATATCATTGAAACAATATTGAAACTCGACATTTTTAAATACTGAGATTTACATAGTATTTAAAAAAATTGTTTCCCGCACTTCTGTAGAATTATGTTAATGGCTATGATTACCCATAAATAAATTTTAATATTCCTCATCAATTATAAAAAAAACTATATTGAAAGTACATTGTGAGGAGCTGAATGTAAATATGGAGGTTGAATAAAGGCGAAACATTGTCATTTATGCTTTCTTTATTTTCAACTGTCCTTCACAATGTAGTTCCAACAGTGTTTTCTGAATTGACCTAACACAATTTTTTTTTCCAGTGTATTTTAAATTTTCTACATTTTATGAGAATATCCTTGGTCCTTTTGACCATTTTTTTATTAAACTAAAAATCCCTGAAACAAATTATTTAAAAATTCAACTGTCCAACAAATTAATTTCACTGAGGTGTCCAAATTTTACAGCACGAGTTAAAAAAATATAAATTGATGATGAAGAAAAAATTGATAACACGCACATGCGTATAATTGGACAATAACGGAAAAAGATAGAGCAATGATAAGAAGCAGCAATGGCGAGTCGTAATAATTGAACGTTTTATTAATTTGCAAAACAAACGCTCGCGTTAACAACAGTGCAAAGTCGTAAAGTTATGCAAAAAGCTCCGGCCATAATTCTTTTCCGTAGCATTTTATTATGTAATAAATTGTTCCTGATGTTAATTGACACCCTAACACACACGAACACACATGAACGTGCCTCTCCGACAGCGATGCGATGTCGTCATCGCATTAAGTCAAGCGTGAAAATCGGTCCATTTCACCGCAGCGACATCGTCGTCTGGATCGTGTCAAATGACTGATCGTATGGCGCATTTCGCGTCAAAGACCCGTGACTCACGCGGCGAAATGGTACGACCCCGAAAAAAACACGGTCAATGTGGGCGGTGGCAAATACAATTGAAAGAAAACACTGCGATTCTTATTTAGATAGCTTTAACTTTCGACATACGACTTAATCAAAAAAAAAATGGAACATTATAATTGGAAGAAAGGAAGGAGAAATTGACATTAAATTCATTCCACGACGGGCTGAAAATGTTTGTGGAACAGGACATTTCTTATTAAATTACATTATTAAATTATCATTACATTTTATGAAATATTATATTATTTAAAAGGTGGACAATTTTTTATTCTTTATTCGTAATTAATTGTTCTAAATATCTCATTTTTCTGAAGTAATTCCTGCTATATTGTATGTGTGCATTAATATACGGACGAAATGTATTATTACAATCTTAGTAAATTAAATTCCAATTAATGATAAAATTACTAATTTTCGAGTAACTATTTTTTTAATATTTCAGTTCTAAATGTTAAGCTGTCAAATTTTAACCCACCAATAATATAACATTTTTTAAAACGAAAAACTATGTATGTAAATTGTTTAAAAGAATTTTTTATTTTTTAAAATGATTATTAAATCCGAATTCAAGATCTATGTAGTACACCGAGAAAAAAGTTAGGATAAAAATTATTATACTGTATGTAAAAATGGGGACAACTGACATCTTCTTGTCTTAGTTAATATACAGTTTAAAAAAGGTTATAAGAGAAATGAACATTTTTATTATACTGTATCATAGTAGCTTGTACAATACTGATAACCTTTTTTAAAATGTATTTTAATTAAGACTAGAATTGTGATTTGTCCCCATCTTTACATCTAGTATAATAATTTTTATCCCAACTTTTTTCTCAGTGTACAAAACTGTAACAAACCTAACATTTTCAACGACACTTCATCCTCGAAATGTGACTTTTAATCTAACATTTTACAACACAAAACTTCATTCAATTACTCGCTAATGATAGCCATGAAATTGAGCGGCGTTATACAATTGCCTGGCAAAGAATGGACAAATGGTATATAAAGTTGCCTTCGGATTCGTAACAGACACTTTCTCTACGGACGCTTTCTACCTTGATTCCTTCGTCTTTCGTTTCGGTCGTTTTCTCTAGGGCTCGACCGCAACACATTTTACCAACCCGCATTAGATGTTGCCGCCCAAAACGATCTCGCCTCAGAGAGCAAGTTTACTTCGGAAGAATACCGCTTTGAAAATTTCGTGCCTTCAAACTTGCGCGTCGCCTAAGAAAATTATAACGAGTTTAAGGAAATCTGTGTGCTCAAAGGCACGGTTTTTTTTTGCAAACTTAAAAATTCCGTCTGTCAAAAATAAACTGCCCTTTCGAAACGGAAAACTTGTAAGGATCTCGGATGTGAAAAGCGGGCACATTTTTAATGTAAAGAAAGACTCGGTCTTTGATAATTCAACCTAACAAATTGCATAAAGAGATAAACGCCTTTCCTTTTCAACAGAACTACGGTATTAATATGTAACCAATTGGGTGATGTAAATTAAGAGAAAATGTTGTTTTGAAAATTCTATCGTTGAAGCAATTTTAAAAAATAATAAAAATACATATAAATTGCCATAGTTTAGAAAACATTTTTATTCGCATTACTACATTATAACCGTTAAAACTGTGTTATATTCTATATAATACCTTAATATGGAAAATCATTATATGCTAAACTAAATTAGTAACATTTATTACAATTTTAAATTAATAGGCTTAATATATATCATACTTATATAACATGTATTACACTAAATTATAATCATCAAAACATTTTCCAATGATTAATATAGTCCAAATATAATTATAAATATTAAATAATGTTCAAATAGTAACGAAAAAAATTCTATCCCGAAAAGACGCGAACTTGCATACGCAAAAATCTTTTCAACCACCCCACCACCAAGACCAACCAACCAAAAAACTGTCACACAAAATACCAATTTTCATAAAAAAAAAAACTTTCATCCTAATTAGGAAACCATTACATAAAAATTACACCACATTTGATGCGTCGCGTCCTCGTTCTCTTCACCAATCATGACCACCAAGCAGCACGAAATACACATCCGAATAAGCCCTCGACTCGAATAAAAGACCAATTTGGCCTATCCTTCGATTAACAATCGAGCGAATAAATCGACTCTGAAATCAAATCGTGTTAAGGTTGGACAGAGAACAGAGACTGCTGTGCGAACGTGACCTCAAAGCTGTCCCGCCTAATTCCAATAAATAAAAAGTAATCAACGGTCATCGATTACTTTGAGGAATCGCGTCCGTGGCCGAGGCGTTGCGAGTACGAAAGTAAGAAAGAGACGAACAAAGGGCGAGTGGTATTGTACGGGTGAGCATTGTCGAGAGGAAGGATGCGCGAGGCGGATTAAGTGCGTTGGCAAACACTTAATGGGTCCACTTAACGATCAGTTAAGCGGACAAAAGGAGCGCGCAATAACACGCGTGTTTAAGTTAAAAAGCTCTCGCGATGAATGTGGAGTAAAATTGTGACCGCTCGTCTGGAGAGGCGAGTCGACTGCCGAGTGGCATAATGGAGGTTCGAAAAGGAGGCGAAGTGAGGTGAAGAGAGCTGACCTACTGTCGCAAGTGGCTCAGGGCCGTGGATGTCCAAATCGCTTCCCCGCCCTCCGCGAGATCGACCCATCATCCGGTCTCTGTATGTGTACCGCACTCGATACTCCACGATTATACATTTATTATTATGGAAACATTATCCCTCCGATCTGCGACCATCGCGTTTCGAGTCGCGCACTTCCCTTCCTTTGTCGCTTTTGTCACTTTTTTTTTTATACTACTCCGATGGTGTAACTGCCCGCATAGAAATGTACTGCTACTGTTCACAGTTTCGGCTGTGAACATCTTCAGGCGGAAAAAAAATTGGAACAAAAAATTAACTAAAAAAAAACCATTAAGAATTACTGTTCTGGAACCTTAAAGCGAAGTCGTTTGTACAATATAGAAAAATTTACCGTACTAACACTGTAAAAATTCTGGTAAAACACACCAAAGTATTTAAAACACGGTAATTTTTACTGTGCTGACACGGTAAATTTTCCAATATTGTACAAACGGTTCAAGGTTCCAGCACAGTAATTCTTAATGGTTTTTTTTTTTTTTTTTTCATGTATGCAAGTGCATCGCCAAAATTCGGACAAATTAAATACGTTTTTCCAAACATATTTTAAGCTGCAAAAGAGAAAAGGTTTACAAATTTTACGAAATTACTTATGGAAACACATTTACTCAATATATCCCGCACTTGCTTGAATCACCGCCACTAATCTCGGTTTGAAGCGTTCTTAGTCACGATACATATCAGTGGCCGCTTCAATAGTGGTTTTTAATAACGCGACGTTTAGATGTCTGGACTTGTTGGTGACTCTTTCAACCAAGATTCATTCCAAGAAGTCCAAAGAATTTAAATCTAAGCTGTTGGGAGACCTAAAGGCAGGTTATATACTGTTGGGTAATTTAGTTTCAACATTTTCATTATTTCGAGGCTATTTAACACACGCTTCAAGCTATTTCAGCGCTTTATTTGAATTCAAAACAATATGGCGGGAGTTTCAAATTAAGTTTTGTCCGATATTTAGCGACGCACCACGTATAATTGGACAGTTTACTTTCAAAGCGATGCAAAGCCACTTTTTTGAAATAATTTAAAAATGTCATTTCTTTAAAGCTTGCCTCAAAATTATTCATAAATTATGTAATCTCATTTTTTTTAAAAAATATGTACTTACACCACTTTCAAAATAAACGGTCCAATTATTTTAAAGGGCGAAGCAGTATATTCTTTTTTTGCAGAATTTTTCTCAGTACACACTTTATACTTTTGACACATTTAATACTGCCGACGAGAAATTCCTCTCTTTTCTCGCATAATCCTTTACGGTTTAATCATCACTACATTTTTCGTTTTTTAAGATTCATCACTTTTTCCTCATCTATTATTTCTATTGTACGATAAATGCAACATTACCGAAAATACGCGACAAAGAACGCTAGCATGATTCTTTATTTACTTTCACTCCGTACTTTCTATTCTTCGCAAGATCTTTCGAGGCTTTATCTCTTCGCGGAATCCTAATAAACGAAACTCGGTTCTCTGATTTCGCGTGACGCCAATTTTGCCAATTGTTCTCCGATGCTCGTATTGATTACAGTGCAAAAACAAGGACCTAACAAAAAAACAAAAGTCTACTTTTTTACGTAAAAAATTACATAATTGTACAAGTACCCTAGTAAAAATCTGATGAGGCGTGCCACATGATAAGTGTGGCCATTATAGGGATTTTCTGTGGCATACATTATAAGAGGATACCAGATTAAAGCCATATCAGAGCCTAACGTGGTATTCTGAGTAGGCGGCAATAAGTGTGTAAC